>JACXGM010006649.1:21588-32450 GCA_016801145.1 Umbra pygmaea | reverse complement strand
CTGGGTCCTCCTGACCAAGTGTCGAGGTGTCCTTGAGCAAGACACCTAACCCCAGCTGCTCCCGACGAGCTGGCTGGCGCCTTGCATGGCTGCCACCGCCGTCGGTGTATGAATGAGTGAATGAATGGGTGAGTGTGAGGCAATGTAAAGCGCTTTGAGTGGCCATTGGTTAGAAAAGCGCTATATAAATGCAGTCCATATTGATCCGAACGGATCACGGATCAATGACGATCCGTTGCACCACTAATATATTGTGGCCAAACTAGAGGGAGGTGTTGGGCATGTGAGTTTGTGTTATCTGTAAATGTTATCTGTCTATTGTGAAATTGTCACTATGGAAATGTACGTTGCGAAAGGTGTGTTTGGAGTTTGGATGTTAATGCATACGCTCTTTACTTGTATGTAAGCTTTCAGTGTTTGTCCCACTGGGAGAGCATAGTAGGCTATATAAGTATACCCGTTGTGCGCTCGCTCCTACTGTTCACCTGCAACTGTGATTCATGTATGTTCCCCAGATATTCTTTATCTACATTAAACACAAGCAACAACCATCTACTTCCCACTATGGTCTCCCTCTCTACACAACCAAACCGTGACAATTTAAAGGTGCTATTTGTAGAAGATGAGCCGTAACAACAGTACCGGTATTACTTTGTCTTTCAAATGACTAGCTTACAAATGCTGTAAAACTGTATTTCTTGACATTTAAAAAATCTTCCCTACCCCTTTGCAATAGGCCTGCATGAATAATCGTTATAAAACCGCAATCTCGATTCACCCCTGTTCCCGATTTAATTTTAAATGACTTCGATTCTAATAAAAAAATAATAATAATAATACATTTTTTTGTACAGACATGTTCAAGGAGTTCAGCCTGTATCAGGGCCAAATTTAGTTGAACGTGTTATATGTCACTATTTGTGGTAGCCTACTGTACTTAAATGCCCAGTATGTATTTTATTTTATTTATTAATTGAAGCCTTTATGTTTACAGGCTTGTGGTGATGTGCAATGTGCTATAGGTGCCAAAAAATGTAGAATTGTCCCATCTAAACTAATATTTCAGATTTTTTAAATATCATGAAATACATGTTCTACAGCTTTTGGAAGCTGGTCACTAAAAGAGAAATAGGTCTGTGTTCACTGTGTGAAATTCTGCAGAGAACTGTGAATTAATTTAGATCAAAGGATTGAATCATTACGAAAGCATGGTCTAAGACTCATTCCAATGTGTTCTCTAATCTCACAATTTTTCTCCAGTCGTACATTTAACATGCTAGGTATCAGTAAGGTTAACTTCTATGTGCCGTCAACCATGCATACCCTGCTGGAAATTCCAGCTTAGACCAGCTTAGAGTTTGAGCTGGTACAAGCTAGTCAGTTGCTGGTCAAGCTGGTTTAGCTGGATGACCACCTTAGGCGAGCTGATAGTGAGCTGGTTGATCAGCTTCTTTAAGCTGGTGAGACCATACTTGAGCTGGTATGCCATATTGTTTAACCTGAGACCGTGGTTTATTAATAATGGATGAGACCAGCTTGCTTAAGCTAGTGATACCCAAGGTTGAGCTGGTAGACAAGCTTGCTCAAGTTGGAATATGACATGGCTTAGAGACCCGTTGAGTAAAGATGGACAACTGAAATGGCTGATTGTCCGCTATATCATGGTAGCACTACATATCAGATATCACACTGTACAGATCATATAAAAACCCTGATTAACTCATTGTTTAATTTTTCTTTTTGTTATTTACCTTTTCAGTATGGTTGTGTTATTTACCTATTCAGTATGGTTGTGTGGCTGCCCTCATGAAAAATCTGTTCAGAATAGAGTCCTACATGCCTAATACAATTCTGGAAAAAAATAAGACAACAATGCAAAATCATCAGTGTCTCTGGTTTTACTATTGATAAGTACCTGCATGTGTGTGGCTAAAATGTTTCATTTTTTGTTCATAAACTACTGACATTTCTCCCATATTCCAAATAAAATTTGTCATTTAGAGCATTCATTTGCAGAAAATGACAACTGTTCAAAATAACAAAAATTATGCAGCGATGACAGACCTACAAAATAATGCAGAATAACATAGAATAATGCAAAGAAAATAAGCTAATATTCATTTAAACAAAATATATATATAAATATAATAATTATGTGTCTCTCCACTAGTCTTTCACATTGATTTTTGGTGACTCCATGCCACTCTTGGCACCAGCCGCCGTCTGTGGATCTTAATTGGTACGCCGAGCTCGCATTATGTTTGGGACCGGAGTGAATGGAACAGTTCGTAGTGCATAAACCCATTGTGTGATACTGTTCCATTTCCCCCAGTCCGGACGGTAATGCAAGCCCGGCGTCCCCAATTAAGGTCCATTCACTACGGTCCTGAACGTAATGCGAGCCCAGGGTCCCAATTAAGATCCACCGACCGCAGCTGCCTGGTACAAAAATTCAAGCAGCTCGGCTTTGTTTGATGGCTTGTGACCATTCATCTTCCTCTTGATCACATTACAGGGTTTTCAATGGTGTTGATTTTTCAGAGTTGTATATGGAAGTGTCTATATTTTCCCTTTAAGCCACTAGGAGAGACAACATGCAGAACCAATGATTTATAAACAGCATCTGCCTAATTTCTTCAGTTGCCATTTGTGCCCAACCCTTAACCCTTTATTGTTACACTAATTTACTTTACTTGTCTTTTATTTGCAATGAGAATATTAATAATATACAAAGCACACACAATGACTGATTAGACATAAAATAGTGATACTAACTAAAATGATAAAGTATTTCATAAAAGAAAATCAATTTATCCTCTCTTTCAGACAAGGTTAGTGAGAATGGATGGAGACAAATCTCAGAGAAGAAGTTGGAGCTTTTCTTCTTTGCGTCAAAAACGTGAGCAGGTGTTATACTTTCTTATTCAGACCAATATGGTCAAAATATGCAGGTGACCCATGCCTAGATAAATACTTTAAATTATGTGTGCATTTAACAAATGAATGAACTCATTACTTTGGAATCCAAGCCAATGTGTGCTTACAGTATATGAAAAATCATCATTGCTGTCAATTTTTCTGAACAGTGATTTAGTGTCAAAACAAATAGATTCTTAATCTCCGTCTAAGGTAAAGAATCAATAGATGGCAGAGAGACTGGATTTAGACGGAGAGGGCTGCAGTCCTACTCCTCTGTACGTGAGTCCTCAACAAAAGGTGAGTGGCCCTCACCTATAACTCTACTATTTCATCTATCTGAACAATTATAGTGTTAAGCTGAAACTGCACATAATGGACAATTTGTTGTTCTTATTCTTTTTGTAGATAACATTCTGGAGGAGAAGGAGGAGGCTCATGCTCCTGTGACAGGTGCTTCACGAGAACCCACCCGTCTGGTTCAGCTGAGGCCCATGACGGACCGTTTAAAGGGTAAACAATCCTTACTAATAACAGTAATCCTTTACCTTCTATGGTGCTTTTCATAGCATCTCAAAGCACTTCAAGGCAAAAACAAACAAGTACAATAATAATAATAATAATAATAATAATAATAATAATAATAGTGCACACACAATATAAAACAGAAAAGGAAGGTCTATAGCTTGGACCAGTGGACGATAAAGTGACCTGGTTTACGGTGAGCATGTGAGCGGAGTGAACATGTGAGTAGATGATAAGGGAGAAGTAGGTCCGAGAGTGAGAAAGAGCAAGGTGGTGGAGGGCTTTAGGTCAGTAGAGGTTTTTTGTAGTCAGTCAGTGCACTGAGGTAGTGTGGATATGAAGTCTGGCTTCAGATGATCAAACCATTTGGAGCTCATGAAGGGATGTAGTGTTGATGCCAAAAAGAAGAGTGTTGCTAATGTCAAGACGGGAGGGGAAGAATATGTATTAGTATTTCAGCGGCGGGATAGGGGAGGGAAGAACAGAGTTTGACAAACTTGCAGAGGTAGGAGAATATATTTTGTGTTGTTCAAAGCAGAGGGTGGAGTCAAACATGACACCATGGCTGCAAGCATGCCCATGTAAAAAAAAGTATATTTAAATGTACTTGAAATGTATTTTATTTATCCTAAATATACTTCTAATATATTATTTTGGTATGTATATTTTGAAAGTATACTTCAAATATACTTAAATACATTGAATACATACTTATGGTTAAACATAAGTATACTAGAAGTATAATATTGGAGTATAATTTAAATATACTTTTTTTTACTTGGGTGGGGGAAGGTGAGACAATAGTGTTGTCAAGGTGACAGAAATGTTTCCAGCTTTATTGAGGGTGGATTTAGTACCTGTGAGGAAGAGAAGTGTCTATAATCATGTACACTCATGGCCAAACGTTTTGGTCTCCACAAAGTTTGCTGCTTTAGTGTGCTTAGATCTTTTTGTCAGTAGTTACCAGGGATGGACTGGGAACACATTCAGCTCAGGACTTTGGATGGAGCGGCGGCGGGGGGGGTGGCGCATGCGTGTGCGCGCGCCGTAGCTGTGGCTCCCCACGTTCGTCATTCACTCTGGGTTTCTCCTCATCTGAATATAGAGGAACTCGCGGATGCAACAGCCAGTCCATTTCAGCTTACTGTCACTTGTTTTAATACGTCCGACCGGCCGTCAAAATAAAATATGACTGTAAAATATGACAATCCTCCTGATGGCCAGTCCGTCCCTGGTAGTTACTATGGTATAAAGTATAATTACAAGCATTATATAAGTGTCAAAAGCTTTTATTGACAATGACATTAAGTTTATGTAAAGACTCAATATTTGTAGTGTTGACCCCTCTTTTTTTAAGATGTCTGCCATCCGCCCT
The DNA here is from genome assembly GCA_016801145.1 of Umbra pygmaea. Classification (NCBI taxonomy): domain Eukaryota; kingdom Metazoa; phylum Chordata; class Actinopteri; order Esociformes; family Umbridae; genus Umbra; species Umbra pygmaea. The sequence continues at coordinate 27,634 of JACXGM010006649.1, read as the reverse complement.
GGCATGCTGTCAATTAACTTCTGGGCCACATCCTGACTGATGGCAGCCCATTCATGCATGATCAATGCTTAGAGTTTGTCACAATTTGTGGGTTTTTGTTTGTCCACCTGCCTCTTAAGGATCGACCAAAAGTTCTCAATGGGATTAAGGTCTGGGGAGTTTCCTGGCTAGGGACACACAATTTTTATGTTTTGTTCCCTGATCCATTATTTATCACTTTTGCCTCATCGCAAGATGCTCCATTATGCTGGAAAAGGCATAGGTCATCAACAAACTGTTCTTGGATGGTTGGGGGAAGTTGCTCTCAAAGGATGTACCATTCTTTATTCATGGCTGTGTTCTTAGGCAAAATTGTGAGTGATCCTACTCCCTATGCTGAGAAGCAACCCCACACATGAATGTCTCAGGATGCTTAACTGTTGGCACGACACAGGACTGATGGTATTGCTCACCTTGTCTTCTCTGAAGAAGGTGTTTTCCGGATGGCCCAAACAATCGGAAATGGGATTCATCAGAGAAAATGGCTACCCCAGTCCTCAGCAGTCCAATCCCTGTATCTTTTGCAGAATATCAGTCTGTCCTTGATGTTTTTCCTGGAGAGAAGTGGCTTCTTTGCTGCCCTTCTTGACACCAGGCCTTCCTCCAAAACTCTTTGCCTCACTGTACATGCAGATGCACTCACACCTACCTGCTGCCTTTTCTGAGCAAGCTCTGCACTGGTGGTGCTCCGATCCTGCAGCTGAAACAAATTTCAGAGACAGTCCTGTCACTTGCTGGACTCTCATGGGCACCCTGACTCTTCTTTACAACAATTGAACCTCTGTAATTAAAATTCTTGATGATCCAATAAATGGTTGATTTATGTGCAATCTTACTAGAGTAGCAGCAATATCCTTGCCTGTAAAGCTCTTTTTGTGCAAGGCAATGATGATGACACCTGTTTACTTGCAGTTAACCATGGTTGACAGAGAAAGAACAATGAATTCAAGCACCACACTCCTTTTAAAGCTTCCAGTCTGTTATACTAACTCAATCAGCATGAAAGACGGATCTCCAGCCTTGTCCTCATCAACACTCGCACCTGTGTTAACAAGCCAATCATTAACATGATGGTAGCTGGTCCTTTTGTGGCAGGGCTGAAATGCAGTGGAAATGTTTTTCTTTGGGATTACATTCTTTTTAATGGCAAAGAGGGACTTTGCAGTTCATCTGATCACTTTTCATGACATTCTGAAGTATATTCAAATTGCCATCATCAACACTGAGGCAGCAGACTTTGTGACAACTAGCATTTGTGGCTTTCTCATATTTTTAGACCATGACTGTATGTTCAGTTGAAGTCAGAAGGTTACAAATCCTTACATTCAATCTTAGTAAAAATTCCCTGTTGTATTTCAGTTAGGATCACCACTTCATTTTAAAAATGTGAAATAACAAAACAATAGCAGAGAACGATTTATGTCAGCTCATATTACTTTCATCACATTCCCAGTGGGTCAAACGTTTGCATACACTCAATTAGTGTTTGTTAGCATTGCCTTTAAATTGTTTAACTTGGGTCAAACTTTTCAGGAAGCCTTCCACAAGCTTTCCATAATAAGTTGGATGAATGTTGGCATCAGATGGCCAGTTTGATTCCTGACTGTGCCAAATTTCATTGTGTCCTTCAGCAAGGCACTTTACCCTATGTTGCTCCAGGGGGATATCCCTGTATTCACTGTAACTCACTCTTGGTTAAGAATGTACAGATGTAACGAATGTCCTCCTGACAGAACTGGTGTAACAGAGTCAGGTTTGTAGGTCACCTTGCTCCCACATGCTTTTTCAGTTCTGCCCACAAATATTCTATAGGATTGAGGTCAGGGCTTTGTGATGGCATCTCCAATACATACGTTGTTGTCCTTAAACTATTTTGCCACAACTTTGGAAGTTTGCTTTGGGTCATTGTTTATTTGGAAGACCCATTTGCAACCAAGTTTAACTTCCTGTCTGATGTCTTGAGATATTGCTTCAATATATCCACATTATTTTAAAAAGTGAACCAGTCCCTCCTGCAGCAAACACCACAAGACATGATGCTGCCACCCCGTGCTTCACGGTTGGAATGGTGTTCTTCGTTCAATTCTCCCTCTTTTTCCTCTACATATAACAATAGTCATTATGGCCAAACAGTTCAATTTCTGTTGGACATTTCTCCAAAATGTACAATCTTTGTCCCCTTGTGCAGTTGCAAAACATATTCTGGCATTTACAGTATATGACAGTTCTGGAGCAGTTGCTTCTTCCTTGATGAGCGGCCTTTCAGGTTATGTTGATATAGGACTCATTTTAGCGTGGATATAGGTGCTTTTGTACCTGTATATTCCAGCATCTTCACAAGATCCTTTGCTGTTGTTCTGGGATAGATTTGCACTTTTCGCACCAAAGTATGTTCTTCTCTAGGAGACAGAATGCATCTCTTTCCTGAATGGTATGAAGGCTACATGGTACCATGATGTTTATTCTTCCATACTATTGTTTGTACAGATGAACATGGTACTTTCAGGCGTTTGGAAATTACTCCCAAGGATGAAGCAGACTTGAGGAGGTCTATTTTTTTGAGACCTTGGCTGATTTCTTTTAATTTGCCCATTATGTCAAGCAGAGGCACTGAGGTAGGGGTACACCTCCAATGGACTCAAATTATGTAAATTAGCTTATCAGAAGCATCTAAAGCCATGACATCATTTTCTGCTTAGTGTATGTAAACTTCTGACCCAATGCAATTGTGATATAGTGAATTATAAGTGGACTGTCTGTAAGCTACTTAGTTAGTTTACCTTTATTTTACCAGGCAAGTTGACTGAGAACACTTTCTCATTTGCGGTAACGGTCTGGGAATAAGTGGGGTGTAGAGGGGAATGAATGAGCCAATTAAGAAATAAGGATGATAAGGTTGCCATGATGGTATGAAGGCCAGATTGGATATTTGTCCAGGACACCGGGGTTAACACCCCTACTCTTACGAATAGTGCCATGGGATCTTTATTGACCACAAAGTGTCAGGACACCCATTTAAGATCCCATCCGTAAGACGGCACCCTAAGCAGAGCAGATGTCCCCATCACTGCCCTGGGGCATTGGGAATTATCTTTAGACCAGAGGGAAGAGTGCCACCTACTGGCCCACCAACACCACTTCCAGCAGCATTGGTCTCCCATCCAGGGAGTAACCAGGCCCGACCCTTCTTACTGTAGCTGCAGAAGCAATCCAGCAGTGCAATACAGGGCCATACGCTGCTGGAAAAAATTTACAAGATGTTGGAAAAATTACTTCTGTCATGCACAAAGTAGATGTCCTAACCGACTTGCCAAAACTATAGTTGGTTAACATTACATCTGTGGTGAGGTTGACATGATAAGTTTTAATTACTTCAACCTAAGTGTATGTAAACTTCCCACTTCAACTGTGTATTCACGATTCGTTGATTTAAAAAAACCTACTCTAATGTCTTGTATTTGTGTGTTATACCGAGATTGACATAACCATTTACTTGTTGTTCTGATAATGAAACACATGTTTATGGTACTATGGCAAAAAAGTGTCACATATGCTATGTGATAATTATAACATGGACAGTGTAATGCTGATTTGTTAGTGTAACAAACGGTTACTGTTCTTGGTACACAGCAATTCGGGTATTGCACTCCATCCAGCGTACATGCTCAACCTAGCCTGCATAAAAGCTTTAACCATCACGCGTCATGCCTTATTGCTTACAGTAAGTATAGTAGGCCTATTGTAAAATTGAGAAACATTGTATTTTCTCCTAGTAGATTTGTCTGCAGCAGACTCTAATCGTGTAATAATAGGACAAGCAGGACAAACGTTGCTGACGAAACACACAACCTAATATAACATGTTTTATGTTAGGGAGTGTAAATATTTTTCCTGTAGTTTTCCTCAATTTACTGCATAGAAAACGTTTACTTACGTTTTAAAAGTGTAATCCCTTAAGGCAAGGAGAGAGGCGCAGCCGAAACGCATATTATAAATTTACCAAAATACGCCTGCGCGTACAGTACGGGCCAACTTTCAGAACTCCACGGTTTACTGATGATCACCAATCGCCAACCTGTGAATGTGCGTTTTGGTCTTCTGCCATTAATTCGAGAAGAATTAAAACAGTCTGGTGAGAAATTAGACACCATCGAAGTTAAATTTGTGTTATAAGTCTGCGAAAGCTATGAGTGGAGATGAGGTGACGACGAGGATGATTCGAAAAAGACATGGACTGAAACACATAATGCAGCGATGGAGTGAGTACAGCTGATAGCTAATTAAAAATGTAATACGCACATCTGCGACGCCTTAAGTGGTTGAATGGGAAGTTTGGTAAAAATAACAAGTAATATTCCTTACATAAACTTTAAAAGCTGATTCAGTCACTTAATTGCGTTCGGATGGCACCAGCATTGCATAGCCTTGGGGGGGTATAATACTTGAAAACGCAACATAGCGTTTTTGATATGCAGTATTTTTATATAGATTATATTTCAATGCACACCTTTAAAAAATACGTAGAAGGTAAATACTTTTTTGTATAGGAGACGAAAATGACTGTACAGTACCCTCTAATTTTGTTTTATCACTACCACTTGTTTCATTTCCGAACTAACAACTTCTAACAACTTAAAAATCTCGCCGGAAAGCTCTTTTAAATACAATTTATTACAGTTTAGATGTAGTCAGATTTATTTGTGAAAACAGATTAAGGGCCTACAGTGACACTGGCAGGAAACACTAGATTGTTACAGACTACACATACATATAAAATAGACTTTAACAGTATCTGTATTTATTTGATGCAATTTATTTGTATGCAAGGAAAATATTTTCTGCTCGCTTCTCTCTGATCCCCATCGGATTGACCATGATAGATCAAATGATTCTGGAAGTGGTGTGTGCCAGTAGGAGGTACTGTTTGCTCTGGTCTATGGAGATGCCCCTGCAGTGGGATAATGCGCTGTGGAGGTAGACGGATATTGGTCTCTTGGCTTTTAAAACGAATATAATCGCCAGCATACAGTATGATTGCCAGTGACATGGCTAACGGTCCAAATCAGGCCATCATTCTAATACTGCCTGTAGTTCATTCCCTTTTCACTTTTGGTTTGTACTAAAAAGTGTATACTAAAGAGTTAATGTAAATAATATTATAGTGCAAGTATTACACATTTGCAAATCACTGCTTCATAAACAGGGAACAATTAACATGAATTTTGCCATATTTTTTGCCAAAGTCAAGTTTTGTATGTGTTAAAAAATGTGTTAATTATCTACAAAAGCTTTCATAACTAACAAGACTAGGATAACATAATAACCCCCACAAATAACGCAGCATGGTGAATAATTCCAACTACACCAGGTGTAGGTAACCCTGCTTCTGGAGATGCCATTCGGTATATAAACCTAGATGTGCAAAGTAAACAGCAAAATGGGTGCATGGGTAACATTGACTTAATAAAAGCAATACCAATAACACATTTGGGATTCAAACCAGACTAAGAATCTTGATGTGCATTGTTAACTTATTTATGACCTAAATTATTTTTACAACATTTTTCTCCACAATGTCGGGATTTCAAATGTACAACAAGGCGAACTCGGTGCAGTTAACCTGGAGAGTGCATTGGGAACACATTCAATGCTGTTCTAGTTCTTTTCACACTGCTCATTAAACTGGAATCCTATCGCATCATATGGATTCGATGCAGTATCATTTACATGTACATGATTCGGCAAACACCCTTATCTAGAGACTTAAAGGAGTGCGTGTATACCTTCTACAATGAGCAAACCTCTGCACTGGTGTGTGACTTTGAAGTTATGCACATTAAACTTTTTGTTCAACTTATAAAAAACCTGAACATATTAGTGGAAGAGCATAAGAAATGCAGATGTGTGGGGGCATTTTCCTGGTGTGGTTTGATTCTACTTGGGTCACTGCCAATCAAAACAAAGTTATTCTTTTTCTTCTGTGATCCACCCCCCCCCCCCCCCCCCC
>JACXGM010006649.1:0-21488 GCA_016801145.1 Umbra pygmaea | reverse complement strand
GAAGCTTAATCAGACTTGTACCACTGACTATCATGATGTAGACTTCCTGCAATGCTGTGACTTAGCACACGTGGTCCCCGCAATACAAAGTTATTCTGACTGATCACCTTTATACCATGGTGAAACATTTTGTAATAGGTTTGGGCGAGTAAGCAGGAGCCAAATGCAGGATATTGTCCAATGAAGTGTTTTAATAAATATCCAAACACTCCAGATTTTTTTTGAAAATATGAAATCACAGGCAAAACCTGGAAAAACAAAGCTGTCTCCCGCAACAAGCAGGTAGAAGGTTCTCAAACATGCATGTAACAATAATGCACAAGGATAATAGGTAAGGGAGAAGTTGTATACACATACGGATGATAGACAATAACAAACAGGTGTGATGGGATGGGACAGAGGCATCAGTAGGCTGGTGATGTAGACTGCCATATCCACGGTGTCCTAGAAGGGTTTAGCAGAACAGAGGGAGTCGTGACGGTAAACCACTGCTGATGCACCTGTTGGGCAAGCACCGGGGCACAGCGCAGCATGCTTTTTGATGGCGGTGATGGAAGTCATGCAGAAGTGAGGGATACAGAATGTCCCGTTCCAGCACCCAGCAACGCTCCTCCTGACCTTACCCCTCCCAATCCACCAGGTACTGGAGAACCCCCACCCAGCGCCTCAAATCCAGGATGGACTGGACCGAGAATGCAAGCCCACCCTTGACATCCATTGGCAGGGGGGCGTTCTGCACCCCAGCTTCATGGAGAGGTCCTGATACCACTGGCCTGAGGAGAGAGACATGAAACCAGGGGCTAATACAATTCAACAGGGAGTTGTAGTCTATAGGTAACCTGGTTCATCCTCCTCAGGACTTGTAATGGCCTAACGAACTGCAGATCCAGTTTACGCCAGGGCAGGCGGAGAGGCAGGATTCGGGGTTAAGAGCCAGACACAGTCACCTGGTATGAATACCGGCACCTCACCACAGCGGCGGTCCACTTGGACCGTCTGATGGCGCACAGGGCTGCGTTTGACCTCACCGGAAGCAGTCATCAATTGTAGGGGCCTTGGTCTGGCTCAGATGCCATGGCACCAGAAACGACTGGTACTCCAACAGAAATTGAAAGGGCATGAGGTCATAGAGGAGGGGTGGAAGGAATTCTGCGCATACTCTGCCCATGGCAGAAATACGACAACTCCCCTGGCTGGTCCTGGTATTAAGTCCACAAGAACCTACACACTCCCTAGTTCACACGTTCCACCTTACTGTTGAACTCTGAATGGAACTTGGAGGTAAGATTGATTCTGACCCCCAAGCACTCCATGAACGCTTTCCATAACCTGGAGGTCTACCAGCTGATTGAAAAAAACTGGGTGTTGTCTTGACAGGCCAACTCACGCTTGTCATCGTCTCGTAGACCGTACCGGAAGTGATCAATGAGGGTCCGCTAATTCCATCCAGCCTTGGCAGCCAGAGTGCAGAACTCCAGGGCGACTCTTTGGCCGATCTTGTGCCCTGTCGAAGAGGCTTTTTCCTCAGGTGGATGATAGTACACAGTACTGAAGAGGTGGGTGAACTCCTTGACCACCAGATTTCCATCCATATGGCTTTGACCCATTCCAGGGCCCTGCTCAACAGGCAGGATATCAGTGCTGACACCTTTTTGTATCCCGTGGCCGGGGACGCCGTTGTGGCAAAATATAATCCAAGCTGCAAAACCCTGAAAATGGGACACAGCTCCGTCGTAATCTTGGGGCAGGGAGAGATGGACATACCCTGGGCTGATTGCCGGTGGAGAGGCAGTAGGAGGAACGTGTGGCTGCCAGAACAGTGTCTTTAACCAGGGGTTGGGTAATTCCAATGCATTTAACAGCCTGAACAACTCTGCCCATTGCAGAGCAGAGACTGGCCAGTATCTCCCCGGGTTCTTTAAATCTGTCCGTGATGCCGGCCAGCTCCACTCAACCTGCTAGTTCCATGTTTCAAGGTGCGTTAGTCTGTAATAGATTTGGGTAACTAACCATGAGCCAAATGCAGGATACCATCCATTTAATTCTTTAAAAAAATATGCAAACACTTCAGATGTTTCTTTAAGAAATTTTACCAGCAAGAATACAAACTACAGTAAATATTTCTGAGTGGGTCAGTTGAAGTTTTGAATTAAATCAGTTTTAGAATCTATGGCAAGGCTTGACAATTCATTTTTTTGCTGTGATCCCTAGCATCTTGATAGAGAATTTTGGAAACATGGAAAAACTGCTGGGCAATCTAGGTTTGCATCTCTGATACTGTAATTGAGCAAGAAAACTCACATGTAATTGCAGGCAAAGGTTTTTCTAAAATGTACTGAGGGGAATGCAAAAAACAAACATCCTAATTCAATCAATGTAAATAACACATGACAATGAAACAAAATGTAACAATGTAAAACATTGTCTCTTATGATTTGTTTTCTTTTTAATTTCAACATTGTAAATATCACTACCTTTTTTAAATAGCTACTTTTACGTGGTATCAGTCTTTACTTTCCATTTTTATGGTAGTTTAACTGTAAGCTGTGCTTACAAAGGTGATCCCTCCCTTTAAAGACCATTTCAACATTCAAATAAATTGCAGCTGGTGACATCATTATGGGGGATAGGGATGAGTCTTTCAATAGCTGACTGCACATATTAGGGACTGGAATGTAGCTGTTGACTCATGAATTCGGGATGACTGAGACTGGTTTGGTATACCTGTTCGAAATGGAAAACTAATGAATGTGGTCTCAACACAAGTGTGATAATACTTCAGTATTACATTTACATAAATGTTCAGGAAGGCAGATGAGTTTGAGAGTGAGAGGAAGAGAGAGTGAGTTCACTGCCAGAATACAATAAGTCACCAACCCCACTTTAGATGTAGTTGAGACTTGCTGGCAGCCAGAAATATTGTTCTAACATGTTGTATAGCCTCAGGTACAAGCTGCACACCCAGTGAGGAAAATAACTGTTATTTACACTTTGGAGTATGTAAGCTGTTCTGTTCTGATGTTCGTCTAATGCAGTGTTTCCCAAACCTAAAGCTGGGATATACTGAAAAGCACCCACACCGACCATGCCAACCACTTACTGAAAGTGTTTTGCCCATGGAGCCTATACTACAGATATGCAGATTTCAAAAGGAAATATGTTTGCTTTAAGAAATTGTTTAATGCCCTTAACAATTTCTTGATGTTACGGGCATTAAATGTGCTAAAGCTTGATGTGACAGCCATACAACCCATAGGTATACAGTATAGTAGTATGGCTCTAATTTATCAATGGAAAGGTGTGTACAAGTTATGTGCATCCATTTGATAAATCTCGACAATATGGGACAGAGAATATATTTGTTTAATTTCTATATATCATGCTCCTGATGCATTATAGCCGACAAAATAATGTTACCTTAAAAACAACACACACAGTGATTGACAACACGCACTTTATTTTCAGAGAGGACCGTAATGGTAATTTCAATGAAATGGGTGCGCTCGGCAGATATTGTTAAGTTAGTATAACGCATAGCAAGAGTTATCAACATTTTGTTTTGTGTTAATGAAATATAGCCCTTATTTGCAGTAGGCCTCCTGTAAGCAACAACCTTGTTCCAGATTGTCACCGACTGTTTTCATTCTATAATTTGACAACTCGGTAAACACTGCATCAAGGCTACTTTCCTTTGATTGAAAACAGAAAGTGAAAACGTCTACGACAAATTTTCTGCGACAATATTTTGGTTGGTGTGGACTTTACGCCACTGTAGTTTGGTGAAACCAAACATCGACACAGCTTTAGTATGAAACTAACTAGTTTCATCGTATTGTTTAGTGTGGACTTTGCACCCGAGTGAACTTATACGCAAAGCTGGTGCACCCGGCAGCTGTTGTTGATCTGTTCTGTATGCTGTTTAGACATTAAAACAAATCCGTTAAAAAAATGTTTGTATATTTAACGGGTTACAGACACTCGTCAATTTAATATTTTATTTAAAGCCAATTGAATCTTATAATCTTATCAGTTAACGGTTAATAGTTGGTTAACGAGTTCCGGTTGTCGGTCAGGAAAATTACCCGAAATGAGCATCCCTAGTAGGAACCCAACCTGAAACTCACAGAGAAAGAAATAATTTGTTGAAGCAAAATGTGGCGAAAACACCTTGATTAAAACCTTGGCTGTAACTGGGCACGGGGATAGTCGTCTTATAATGTAATTAAAGAGAGAAACTCAAAATACCAACATGTGAGAAACACTATACTTTATTAACGTTGCAATGGAACCAACCAACTCATACAATTAATTATTTAGCACAAAAGACATTTCACCAAAATCAAGGTTCCATAATTATTTGCACTCCTTATTCAGTACTTAGTGCAACCACCTAGGGCAAGGATAACAGCATGGCGTCTCTTCCTGTAATATTTGACAAGATTAAGGAACACATTTGAAGGGACTTTTAAGGATCACATTCTTGGTTTGCGCTTATCAACTGGCCTCTTCAACTCAGTCCACAGGTTTTTGATTGATAGCCATAGCAGAACATTGATTTTGTTGTCACAGAACCAGTTGTGCGGATCTTGAGGTGTATTGTGTGTCATCATCTTGTTGGAAAGTCCACCTATGACCAAGTCCCCGCCTTCTGACAGAGGCAATCACCATATTGTCAACCAAAATTCCTGATACTTGGTGGAAGTCATTATGCCATCAATCTTGACCAGTGTCTCTGGACCTCTAGAATTAAAACAGCCCCAAAACATCACTGAGATGCATCTCTTTTTCAACTACAAATATGCCGATGCTGTATCATAATACAGTATAATTTAAATGATGTTTGGCAAACACAAAGCCCTTGCATCTGTGTCCTGGGGTCAGAAAGGGCTTTCTTCTGACAACCCTTCCAAAGTGGCCCTGGTTGTGGAGGTGGCGTCCGATGGTGCTTTTTGAAACCTGGTGAGCCCAATATGCCCCCAAGGCCTGCAAATATTTCACAGTGATTCTTGAATTTTTTTGCTTCTCTCTCAATCCTCCTCCCTATCCCGGGGGGCAGAATGCACTGGCGTCCTCTACCTGTGAGATTTTCAACTGTTCCATATCTATAGAATTTTTTAATAATTGCCCTGACAGTGCTCACTGGTATATTCAATAGTTTGCAGTCTTCTTGTAGCCATTACCAGATTTATGAAGGTCTATCAATCAATCAATCACTCATTCAAATTTATTTATAAACCCCTTTTAACAATAGCAGTTGTCACAAAGTGCTTTGACAGACACCCGGCCCGAGACCCCCAAAAGCATGCAACACAAGTGATGCACAGTGGCTAGGAAAAACTCCCTAGTAGGTGGGACCTGGGAAGAAACCTAGAGAGAGGCTAGACTCAAGGGGGTGACCAGTCCTCTTCTGGCTGTACTGGGTGGGAGATCTGAAGGTACTCAGCCCATTATAAAAATGTAACTTTGTTTATCAGTGTTCAATTATTGTTCAACAATGAAGATATGATGGGTGGGCTGTGACCATATTCTTTGTGTAGCATCAATACAGGTCTAAAATCATCTGTCTCTTGAACTGACAGTTCATTTGTTTTCTTCATGGTGTTGGATGACAAAGGGATATTGCATTACGTGTTACCTCTTTTTTGTACACTAGTGGAACAGGAAGTGATGTAATGTCTCAATATCCTTCCTTAAGACAGATGAAATAACTGGAATTTCATTCCTGGTTTAATTTTGGTAGATATTATTTACAAAGATCTTTAAACGTACAATATGTAGTTTTTGGCCTCTAGGGGTCTCTCAATCAAAACAATAGCAAAAGATGTACTTGGATGACGTTGGAAAGTAGCGTGCGATCATGGGTTTTGTTATTGTCATCAATGAAAACCTTCCAATCTAGCATCTCTGGCAGAAAAAATGTTCACTGACAAAGTAATGTATTGTTAAAATATTATAACTTTATTCACGTTATGTTTGGTGGTTCCCTGGAACTTAGAGCAACTATAGCAGTCAAAGGTTATATGACGCCATTGAAGGAAGAAAAAATGAAACGTCTCGTGTCTTCGAATTATATTACAAATTTCTCTGGGTTTGAAAGTTGGTGGAAACATTTAGGATAATGTAAGTACACAACTAAGAAATATATATAATATAGGTATAGTGATGTTTGCTTTTTTAATGCAAAGTACGTCTTTTGTTAATGTTTTGGAAACCTACATATTGTATCTTTGATTGTGAAACCTTGATTTTGAGGACATAGATTTTTTATTTAATCAATAAGTGATCTTGGTTGGTTCCACGAACACATTAATAAAGTACAGTGTTTTTCACGTGTTGGTATTTTGATTTTGTCCTATATTTGTATTTTTTATTTTTTACAGTAATGTTTGTGCATTGCCAGTCAGGGGTGCCAGTCATTTTGGAGCCCACTGTAAGAGTACTTTGAAGGCAGAGCTGTAACTACCTGCATTTAAAATACATATTCCTCTGGATAAGAGCATCAGAACTGGTCGAGGTACACTGTAGACCCTTTCAACGAGATTGGTTAGACCGGGCTGATCAGTCGATAAATAACCCCAGCAACTTTACCTACAATAGCCCCAGACTGTTTAAGGGACCATAAAAACTACTAACAGAGCTGTTCCAGGAACACTCACACATACAGAAAAACAGAAATCCTTGTTACCTCTATCATAACCTTAACCTTAATAACCTTAACTTTAAGATATTACACTGACCCTAATACCTAAGTTAACTGGTAAATCCTGAACCTAAAAGTATCCCCAATCTTAACATTATGTTCAATTACAAATTGTTTCCTTCCTCTTCAACATTGCGTGGAAGTTTGGGACAGTGCCAATGGAGTGGCAGACTGGGGTGGTGGTTCCCCTGTTTAAAAAGGGGGACCAGAGGGTGTGTGCCAATTACAGGGGTATCAGACTTCTCAGCCTCCCTGGTAAAGTCCACTCTAAGGTGCTGGAAAGGAACAATGGATCAGGTCTTTACTCTCGCAAGGATTCTAGAGGGGGCCTGGGAGTATGCCCATCCTGTATACATGTGTTTTGTGGATCTGGAGAAGCGGTATGACCGGGTCCCCCAGGAGATACTGTGGGAGGTGCTGCGGGAGTATGGGGTGAGGGGGTCCCTTCTTAGGGCCATCCAATCTCTGTATGACCAAAGCGAGAGCTGTGTCCGGGTTCTCGGCAGTAAGTCGGACTCGTTTCCGGTAAGGGTTGGTCTCCGCCAGGGTTGTGCTTTGTCACCAATCCTGTTTGTAGTATTTATGGACAGGATATCAAGGCGTAGTCGGGGTGGGGATGGGTTGCAGTTTGGTGGGCTAAGGATCTCATCGCTGCTTTTTGCGGATGATGTGGCCCTAATGGCATCATCGGCCTGTGACCTTCAGCACTCACTGGATCGGTTCGCAGCCAAGTGTGAAGCGGCTGGGATGAGGATCAGCACCTCTAAATCTGAGGCCATTGTTCTCAGCAGGAAACCCGTGGAGTGCCTACTCTACATAGGGAATGAGTCCTTTTCCCAAGTGAAGGAGTTCAAATACCTTGGGATCTTGTTCGCGAGTGAGGGGACAATGGAGCAGGAGATTGGTTGGAGAATCGGCGCAGCGGGTGAGGTATTACATTCAATATATCGCACCGTTGTGACGAAAAGAGAGCTGAGCCAGAAGGCAAAGCTCTCGATTTACCGGGCAGTTTTTGTTCCTACCCTCACCTATGGTCATGAAGGCTGGGTCATGACCGAAAGAACGAGGTCCAGGGTACAAGCGGCCGAAATGGGTTTTCTCAGGAGGGTGGCTGGCGTCTCCCTTTAGGGTGAGAAGCTCAGAGTAGAGCCGCTGCTCCTTTGCGTCGAAAAGAGCCAGTTGAGGTGGTTTGGACATCTGGTAAGGATGCCCCCTGGCGCCTCCCTAGGGAGGTATTCCAGGCACGTCCAACTGGGAGGAGGCTTTGAGGAAGTCCCAGGACTAGGTGGCTGGATTATATCTCTAACCTGGCCTGGGAACGCCTCAGGATCCCCCAGTCAGAGCTAGTTAATGTGGCTCAGGAAAAGAAAGTTTGGGGTCCCCTGCTGAAGCTGCTGCCCCCGCGACCCAATCTCGGATAAGCAGATGAGGATGGATGGATGGATTTCTTGGGAGGACCAATTTTTTTAAGGGTTTGCCATCCTTGTAGTGAATAAATCTGAATCACATGTACACACAGTTGGAAATGACTAGTGGATGACTACAGTGAGGGAAATAATTATTTGATCACCTGCTGATTTTGTACGTTTGCCCACGGACAAAGAAATGATTATGCTATAATATTAATGGTAGATTTATTTGAACAGTGAGAGACAGAATGTATGTGATCCCCTCTCAATCAGCAAGATTTTTTGTTCCCAGGTGCCTCTTCTATTGGTAACGAGCTGAGATTGTCAGCTTGTTACCTGTATAAAAGACACCTGTCCAAGGATGATAAGAACAAAATTGTAGACCTACACAAGGCTGGAATGGGCTGCAAGACCATCGCCAAGCAGCTTGGTGAAAAGGTGACAACAGTTTGTGCGATTATTCACAAATTGATGAAACACAAAATAACTGTCACTCTCCCTCGGTCTGGTGCTCCATGCAAGATCTAATCTCGTGGAATTCCAATGATCATGAGAATGGTGAGGAATTAGCACAGAACTACAGGTACATGGGGGGGATCTTGTCAATGATCTCAAGGCAGCTGGGACCATAGTAAAAACAAAAAATTGGTAACACATTACACCGTGAAGGACTGAAATTGGGCAGCACTCGCAAGGTCCCCCTGCTCAAGAAAGCACATGCACAGGTCCGTATGAAGTTTGCCAATGAACATCTGAATGATACAGAGAACTGTGTGAAAGTGTTGTGGTCAGATGAGACAGAGGAGGAGGAATGCTGCCTATGACCTCAAGAACACCATCTTTACCATTAAACATGGAGGTGGAAACATTATGCTTTGGAAGTGTTTTTCTGCTAAGGGGACAGGACAACTGCACCGCATTAAAGGGATGATGCACAGGGCAATGTACCGTCAAATCTTGGGTGAGAACCTCCTTCCCTCTGCCAGGGCAATGAAAATGGGTTGTGGACGGGTATTCCAGCATGACAATGACCCAAAACACACGGCCAAGGCAACAAAGGAGTGGCTCAAGGAGATGCACATTAAGGTCCTGGAGTGGCCTAGCCAGTCTTCAAACCTTAAGTCCCATAAAAAATCTGTGGAGGGAGCTGAAGGTTCGAGTTGCCAAACGTCAGCCTCGAAACCTTGATGACTTGGAGAGGATCTGCAAAGAGGAGTGGGAAAAAATCCCTCCTGAGATGTGTGCAAACCTGGTGGCCAACTACAAGAAACGTCTGACCTCTGTGATTGCCAACAAGGGTTTTTCCACCAAGTACTAAGTCATGTTTTACAAAGGGGTCAAATACTTATTTCACTCATTGTATTGCAAGTCAATATATAACTTTTTCTGGATTTGTTTGTTGATATTCTGTCTCTCACTGTTCAAATAAACCTACCATTGAAATTATAGACTGATCATTTTTTTGTCAGTGGGCAAACATACAAAATCAGCAGGGGATCAAATAATTTTTTTCCCTCACTGTAGATGCATCAGCTGGAAAAACTTGTTGTCATAAGCCACTTTCCGAATGCAAAGCAGGGTCTTTCCCGTTTCCTAGGTCTACGTTGATTGGTCCAACTTATAAATCATCCCAGTTGTTTTGTTTGTCTGTTGGGTATAATATATATTATGCTGGAGCCTTCGTCTTCTGTGTTTCTCTGTTAAGTAGCTACTCAATGTCTATGACTCCAGCCTAGTTTTTAAATGCTGCAGTTCAAACTCTGTTATGAGGACATATCAACACAACACTCTTTTTAATTGTATTGGATGTCGTTTTCAGCCTCGTAATCTGAAAAAACAAACAGCATGCCGTTGAAGGAACCCAGCACTACTTGGGCTGAAAACAACCAGATCATCCGCATACATAAGATGATTTACACTTATCTCCAATCATACACCCAGTGTTACAAACATTCAACTGTGAAATGTTGTTGTAAGTGGCACTATGCTAAAGTCTAGTGACAGCGCTTTAAAAGACTGTTGCGGTGCTTGCGTCACTCCCTTATCCCTCCTACCAGTTCCTATGGCCACTTGACCAGTGTGAATGCAAATAGCAAAACTGGTTTTGGGGGAGAGTAGTTAGTAGAACTGTTTAGAAGTGGACTGTCTCTATAACTACGTTCCTGTTAGTACTTGGTTAGAAAGCAGCTATATTGGCAGGGATCTAAACTCTGTTACTTTCTACAGTAGTGTTGTTGTGTTAGCATGTATGATCAATTTTGCAGTAACCTAGAGCTTGAAAACATGATAGTTACCATTAACAAATTGCACAGAATTACCTGTGTGTGTTGACCCGCTTGTACTTTTTCATATACAGGTGAGCAACCTCAAGAAGCCGACTATGGGAAAGAGAAAGACGCCTCATCATGTGACCTACGTGAGTAGTCGATTAGGCCATTTTAATTGTGACTTTGACTTTACCTAAAACTTGAGCAGCATTTTCCATGGCTTTCTAACCATATAATATACAGTTTAAACGTACAATATGTCGTTTTTGGCCGCTAGGGGTCTCTCAATCAAAACAATAACAAAAAATGTACTTGGATGACATCGGGAAGTAGCATGGGATCATGGTTTTTGTTATCATCGTCAATGACAACGTTCCAATCTAGTGTCTTCGGCAGAAAAAAATGTTCACTGACAAAGAATTGTATTGTTAAAAATACTATAACTTTATTCACTTTGTTTGGCGGTTCCCTGGAATTTAGAGCAACTAGAACAGTCAAAGGATATATTATTATATTATTTTCTTTATATATATATATATATATATTTATTGTAACCTCCTGAGACAATAGAGGCGTTAATAATTGTTGTTCCTGTGGTTTCTTCAGGCACAGCTCAGCCTACAACCAATGAGGAGAGCGGGAGAGGTGCCATGAAGAGGCTCAGTACAATGTGGGCTTCATTTCGAGGCAAAGGCAATAGAAACGGTGAGTGTAACGCCTTAAAACACTTTGATAATAAAAGTCAATTGAGACCATGGGCCCTATTTATACGATCTGAAAAGTATCAAACGTGAAACGCAAGTGACTTTGTGGGTGGGTCCCGGGAGCTGTTGCTATTATACCGGCGGAATAAATGACTCTTGCGCCAGACGCAAATCTAAAATGGGTAGGTCTAGGTCTAAAGTAGCTGTATTAGTCATAGGTGTGGTGTGGGCATAATGTGCAATAAACCAATCAGAGCGTCATCTCACATTCCCTTTAAGAGCAGGCATGCTTGTTCCATGGCGGATTGCTATGGATTTTTCTCTTTTACAAAATGTAAATAAAGATATGTCACAAAGACATACTTTCCGAAGTATTGGGCTCACTATCACTGAATCACGAGGTTATAATGCATGGTGATATTTTTGCAATGTAGTCTAACATTAGACCGAGAATACTTTGCTTATCTCATTAGACGATGCAGCAGCTCTTCTGTCAAATAAGCTCTCCTTTCCTATTCTGCTGCTGGGGCATTTGGGTAAAGTGGCACACATGCAGTTCAACATCACATCTCCTTAAGTTCTCTATAGCATCCCAAATTACTTGTATGATTGATTGAATGGGTTTCCTTGCGGTTGATGTATATCAGTACGAATAATTCAGGCTGAACAATTTGGGTAAATGTTTACACTACATTTGTCCCTATTTTTCACATCTTCATCGACACCACAATGACTTCCATCGTGTGGTAATATTATTTTTTCTTGTAATTATGTATGGTTTGCAGAAATGGGAACTGCTGCGTCTGTGTAGATGAGAGAAGCAAAGTGTATGCTCGTTGTGCACACGCTACATTATGGCCAAGTATGTGCCCTTAAAATTGCATCTGAATAATGCACCACTGACTTTAGACAAGGTTTTTCCTGGTCTGTGGCAGAATTGTTTTCTGAAACTGCAAAAAAAGCACCTGGGAACGTTTGCACCAGGGAACATTTGCACCAAAACATGCCTCCTCTTTTCGCTGAACCACCACGGGAGCGCAAGTTCATTCCCTAATTTACAGACGCGCGTCTGTGGAGGGAAAAGTCAACTGTACTTCGGGTGCAAAATAGGAATGATACATGCGTCAGTGTAAAAAGTCAATTGCGCTGGGTGGAAGATAGGGCCCCATGAGTGTAATGCTTTAAAACACTTAGAAAACAAGAACTTTTTACACAGGAGTACTTCTTATGTTCTATGAAGTACTTCCGATTTTAACAAACAAAAACCAGAAATACCCTCAATAGCCCTCTATGAATTTATTAATTTAATGTTTTTTACTTCCTTTCCTTTCCTTTATTCACATTCACATTCACATCCATTCACATACACATACATATATTCATATGCACTTGAGATAAAACAAAGAACAAAGAAGTGATCATACATGTGAACTGGTCCCCAAAGAAGCTATCTAAAGCTTATACTCGGGGGCCATGACAATCAAAATAATAAAAAATAAAAATGAATAAATAATGTGTGGCCTACATATAAAACATTTCATACATAAAATTCAAACAACACGTAGTAGGGAATCCCATTTAACAAGTACAATTTTGTTCAACAATTTAACTTGAGATAGTAAGAGTAACACTGACATACATACAGAGTGAGAAATAGTACATACATCAGGAAGATAAATACAAGCTTAATTGTTGTTTCTTGAGTTTTTGTGTAAAAGAAATCAAAGAGCTTGAATTTTTCAAATTTTCATCCAGCTCGTTCCAGATCCGCGGTCCCCGGCACACTACACTCATACCAGTGCTTTTTAATCTCAGTTGTTTACCAATAGTAATGTGCTTGTTTCTAGTGAGGTAAGTGTGCCGGGGATAGCGGATGGGAACAAGCTCACACAAACTGCCATTCAATCCAAAGACCACCTGATACATAGTACATGCATTTTGAAATATATTATATTCAGTTAGTCTTAAAATACTGTACCTAAGAAAAATAGAATGAGTTGTAACATTGGAATCAGACCATGATATGGCACAAAGTATTTTTTTTTGCAGGATTTGTAATTTTTTTAAGTAAGTATAATAAGTATTGCACCATATAATATTGCAGTAATTTAAATGGGGTTCGAAGAGGGTTTATAAAAGGTAAGTAATATTGCACGAGGAAGCAGATGTCTAAGCTTAAAGAACAGACCAACATATTTTGATAGCTTTTTGACAAGATATTCAATATGGTGTTTAAAGTTTAGGTGATCATCTATAAATACACCCAAAAATGTAGTCATCTTAACTCTGTTTAGTTCCTCTCCCTTTATTTTAATTAGCAAATTTAGATCATCAAAATTAAGTTGTTTTCTGTTTGGACAAAATATTATGTAGATAGTTTATTTACTTTGTTAGTGTCATCTGCAAAGATTACTTTATGAAAGGTCTTTGATGAATTTTCCAGATCATTAATGAAAATAATAAAGAGGAGAGGACCTAATATGGATCCTTGTGAAACACCACATTGAATGTGTTTGTTTTCTGATGTCTGTTCGTGGATAGTTACAATTTGTTGCCTCTGGTGTAAGTAACTCTTGAACCAATTCAGTGGTTGACCTCTAATTCCATAATGGTGCAATTTATACAGTAATATGGTAAAGTCGATGGTATCAAATGCCTTTGAAAGATCTAAGAATATACCAGTACCATATTCCCCCTTTTCAATGGCATCATTGATCTTTTCAGTAAGATCAAGGGTCGCCATACAGGTGGTATGTTTTTTCCTAAAGCCATACTGGGATGGGTTAAGTATGTTCAGTGTATTAAGATTATTAATAAGTCTATTATAAACCACTCTTCCCAATATTTTGGAAAGAGTTGGTAAAACGGATATGGGACGATAGTTTGTTATGTCATTTTTATCACCAGCTTTAAAAATCTGAATTATTATTTTTGTCATTTTGGGAACAGTTCCTGTGAGCAGTGAGAGATTAATACAATGTGTAAGTGGTTCAAGTATTTCTTTGGCAATACTTTTTAATATTTTACTGCTAATTTCATCTTCTCCAGCAGAATTAGAGCTCTTGATAGACATTATGATATTATACAATTCAATGGCGTCAGTAGGCTTTAAGAAAAGGGAGTTTGGATAATTGCCTGACATATTGTTGGTAAGAGACTGTGTGTGGTTGAGAAATATTTTTTGAGAGATTTGCCCCTATAGATACAAAGTAATTATTAAATTCATTTGCAAGATCAGTATTATTTGTTGTATCTGGGAGCACGGTATCTTTATGGTCCCTATTCAAAATATTATTCAGCACTTTCCATGAATTCTTGGAGTCACCCTGCAAGGTTTTTATAAGTTCAGAATAGTGACTATATTTGCTTTTCCTGATTTTATATATACCAATTTATTCTTGTAGACATTGTATTTAGTTTTCACTATATTTGGTTAATTAACATATGTTTGGTAAAGTTTATTCTTTTGTTTATTGGAGTTAAATATTGCCCTTGTTAGCCAGGGTTTATGTTCTGCCCTTCTGCGTGTAACAGTTTTTATAGGAATGTAGCAGCGGATGGAGTCTGTTATTTCATTTACCAAGAAATCATATGCAGTGTCAGGATCGCAGCAACAATAAACAGTGTTCCATGCTTTAGCCTGCAGACTTGCCTTAAGTTGATACATTGTTCAATCGTTTACTACTTTAATTTTTATCAGGTGACATAAGGGTAAACATTTATAATCAAAATTAAAGTACAGTATTATTGGGAAATGTTCAGATATATCAGCAAGTAAGACTCCTGATTCAAGCTTAACGTTTCGTATATTTGTAACAATATTGTCAATAACAGTTGTAGAAGTATTTGTAACTCTGTTAAATGTATTTATTGTTGGAAAGGAAGCGGAGGAGTGTAATGTATTTATGAAGTTGTTTTTGACTGTATCGTCCTTGGAGAAATCAATATTGAAGTCTCCAAGGAGGCTGAGTTTTTGTTTAATTTATTTATGTGTAATAGAATTTCTTCTAGTTTATTATGAAAAATGTTTAAATCAGAGTCTGGGGGGCGATAAGTTACGCCCACAATAATGTTTTTACCTTTATCATTTTTTGTCTCAATGAAAAAAGAGTCTATATGATTATCATTTACAGCAAGATCGCAAACATTGGCATGCATGTTCGTACGTACATAGAGGCATACCCCACCACCAGTTCTACCAAATCTGTCCTTATGATATAATTTATAGTCTTCGAGGTTTAAGTCATCTATGTTCGATTTGTCATTTAATCACATCTCACTACAACCAATTATGTTAAAGCAGCATTTAGTATTTAGGAGCAGGGAGACAAGCTCATCGTGATGGTTATTCAAACTTCTTATGTTTAAGTACAGAAATGAAAAGTTATTTACTATATTCAGGCATTTTACATGCTCAGGGTCGTAATATTTACAGGTTATGTTTTTTCAACATCAATACAGTGATGTATATCATCTCCATCATATGTCAAATCTTTAAATCCTATTAAAAAAAAGCATTTCCCCAAGAACACACAAAAAAAGACAAGCACACACACACACACACACACACACACACACACACATACACATACGTGGCCACATACAAACCAGGCATATAAGACGAACAAAAGATGGATACTTAATGAAATACAGCCGTGGTCAAAAGTTTTGTGAATGTCACAAGTATTGGTCTCCACAAAGTTTGCTGCTTCAGTGTTCATAGATCTTTTCGTCAGTAGTAATGGTATACTGAAATATAATTTCAAGCAGTCCATAAGTGTCAAAGGGTTTTAATGACAATTACATTAAGTTTATGCATAGTCAATATTTGCAGTGTTGACCCTTCTTTTTCAAGACCTCTGCAATCCGCCCTGGCATGCTGTCAATTAACTTCTGGGCCACATCCTAAATGATGGCAGCCCATTCTTGCATGATCAATGCTTGGAGTTTGTCAGAATTAGTGGGTTTTTGTTCGTCCACACGCCTCTTGAGGATCGACCAAAGGTTCGAGATTAAGGTCTGGAGAGTTTCCTGTCCATGAATGTTGATGTTATGTTCCCCAAGCCATTTAGTTATCACTTTTGCCTTATGGCAAGGTGCTCCATCATGCTGAAACAGGCATTGGTAATCAACAAACTCTTCTTGGATGGTTGGGAAAAGTTGCTCTCAGAGGATGTGTTGGTACCATTATTTATTCATGGCTGAATAATTGTGAGTAAGCCCACTCTTTTGGCTGAGAAGCAACCCCACACATGAATGGTTTCAGGATTCTTTACTGTTAGCATGACACGGACTGATGGTAGGACAAGGTGTTTTCCAGATTGCCCAAACAATCGGAAAGGGGATTTATCTGAGAAAATGACTTTCTTCAATAATTTGTGTAATTCTCAACTTTTGACTGCAATTATTACTTATAATAAAGAGCAAAGAGTAAAGCTTCACATTGCACTTATCTCTCATTTGTTTTCTACAGATTAAACACTATTTTTACTATTACGTTTTATAATACATACAGTGGTCTCCAATATTACTTAAACTTCTGACTGGCAATGCACATACAATACCGTAAAATATAAACAAAACAATTATAGACAAAAACTCAAAATACCTATATATGTGAAATATGGTACTGCAATGATAAAAGCAAGGGACCAGTTGCATTTTTACACAAGGAAAACATGTCTGTGCTAGAAGATTCAACATTGTTTGTCTTTAGTGTTCTCTTCAGTTCAGAAGGATGTGAAGCTGCTTCAGAAAATATAGTAAAGCATTTGTAGCTTTGGATGTTCTTGCACATTTATTTTAGCCTACTGTCTGTTATGCCTGCTTCTTGTTGGTATGTGGTTTATCAGTAACAATGCATAAGAAATAACTATGCATTATTATCTTTCGCTCAAACTATTAACTGTCTTCTTTGTATTTACATCTTTTCAATTCGTAATGTTTATAAATGCCATGTACATATACATTGTTATTTACCCATTTAAAATAATTGTATATTTACTGCAAAAACATCTGCTATAGTTACACAAACCTTTGTGTGGTTTTCATGCAATGTATTGTTGTCACCATCCTGTAATGAGCCTGAATACAATTCTTAATTTAAGGATAGCTATTAATGTCATGTCCAGTCCATATACTGTGTTGAAAAATTAACAAAACATACTGAATCAGACAGATATTGACCGCATTCCTGTGATTCTACCAGAGTGAGTCAGTGAGCAGTAATACCAAGTCCATTGCTGGCCTGAGTTCTCTGCTGGCAGTAAAGCGGCACTGGTATCAGTTGCAAGTTTGTTTGTGATTTTGACTTGTTGAAGCATGCACTCTGCTATTTCCTTGTAGTATCACATTGCTGCTCAGATGAGTGAAAATACTTTTAAAAGGGATGAACTATATAGGTATAAATCCAGTGTAGTGTATATATACACGTACATATATGTAGGTATACATCCAGTGTGGTGTACGTATGCATACATAAACACTGAACAAAATATAAATCATGAGCTGAGCTCAAAAATCTAAGACTTTTTCTATGTACACAAAATACCTATTTTTCTCATATTGTTCACAAATCTGTCTAAATCTGTGTTAGTGAGCACTTCTCCTTTTCTGAGATAATCCATCCACCTCACAGGTGTGGCATATCAAGATGCTGATTACACAGCATGATTGTTGCACAGGTGTGCCTTCTAAAATGTGCAGTTTCATCAGACGGCACAATGCCACAAATGTCGCAGGTTTTGAGGGAGCGAACTCCCACGCAGTGATTTAAAGCCACAATAGGTGGATTCAGCACCACGGCCAGCTCCGCAGCCTACTGAATTGTTTGTGATTCCTTAGGCTGCAGAGCTGGAAACGGGGAAAGAATAATATCTCGATAGATAAGGTTTAAACCTGCAGTCTTGTTGCTTGTGGCCAATTGTCTAATCAGCATAATACTTTTATTTTGAATAAATTCTATTAGTAATCCACTGCCGCTACAAATTTATGTCTGATAGATGTCATAAAGGAGCCAGCCGCTCAGGAGTCTTTGGAGCCAGCCCCTGTGGACTCTACAGCCAGGGAGCAGCGCTACATGAGCGGGCAGTACTTCTTTGAGTACCTTGTGGTGGTCAGCCTTAAGAAATCCAAAGTGGGGGCATATGAGCCGCAGATCACTTACCAGTTTCCCAAGGTGAGTCCACTGGTTATTTCATGTGTGCATGTCTCCCAGTAGTATATGGTGAAATAAATTACTAAAGTATAAAATACATTTACTGTAATTAAACCTTTAATGTTCCGCTCTACTATTTGGTAGAGCACACCATGGCTTTTTTTCGTAGTGAGGACAATAAAGGTTAATGTTGTTTTAAGATATTTATGCTTTTGATATTTTCTTAGAGCTTATACTGCACTTGCAATGGAGGTGACTGGCTATAGTTAAAAAAGTCGGAGGATTAAAATAGTGGGTTGTTCGATGCTACATGCCCATTTATATAGGTGAATATATAAACGATTACCTCCTAATGATTGAACTGTGCCCCAATATCAATAGTTTGTATTTTCCATCGCGATTAGTACTGGCATTGTCTATCGTCCCATATCTACTAACCACTGAAGCCTAGCCACATTATGCTCAAAAGATTTACTCAACAAATTTCACATGTTGGTTGCTAACTTACTGTAAAATCATCATATCACATCATATATTGTTGATTAATATTAACATTATTTAACTATTGATATCTTAGGATGATTTTGTTTTAAGTGGATAACCCCTTTATAGTGGCAGAATTGGGACATAAAACAGGGTTCTATACCTATGTTTCAGACTAAGCAAATACCATATTACTTTTTAAAAGGAATTTATTTTTGTTCTATCGTTTGGGAGGTATTTATTTTTATTATTTTTAATGACCGAACAGTGGGAAGCATAGGCTAGGGCAGGGGTGGGCAAATTTTTTAAATTACTTTTGAGGCCCTGAAATTGTGCGGCTATATTCAAAACTGTTTTTAATTCCTACACGGTTTATACAATAATTTTGACAAAAACCTTAAGTTAAAGATTAAAGCCTACAGTTAAAGCACATTGATTGTTTTAAATCCATTGTGGTGGCGTAAAGAGCCAAAATTATGACAATTGTGTCACTGTCCATATATTTTCAGACCTGACCATATTCCACCTCAAAGCCTCGACCTGAACATAATTAAACGAGTTCTGAGTACCAGACAACGTAATGATATCTTATTACAAATAAACACTGCCAAGACAATGGGATTGTTAAACAGGTTCTGAGGTGTCTGCAAAGTAGTGTTCAAAGACTGACATTTCCCTGGACTCTGGATTTGTCAGAAGTACTGTAGGTTAATCACACACTGAGGTAGTGTGTGATGTAAAAGTGTCTGCACACCAACTCTGAGCAGCCTGCACAAAACAAAACAAATGACAGGAAATGTCTACTAACTCAAACCATTAGTAAGACTAATTTGTTTTTACTTCAGTCCTCCATTCCAATGGCACATGTACTGCATTGTCAGCACATGGGTTAAAACTGTTTTTCAGCTAGTTAGCTTTTTGCACATGGAATGGAGCAACAACTGGCTTTATCATAGAAATATGTATAAGTACTTTACTCACTGGCCAGAGCATTTAGCTTGTTAACCAAATGTGTACAATTAGGTCTTGATATGTTTGGTAACTGACATAGTTTTCATAATTTTGTCTTTGTACGCCTCCATAATGAAATTGAAATGAAACAAGTGAGATGCAGTTGAAGTGCAGACATTCAGCTTTAATTCAAGGTGTTGATTAAAAATATTTTATGAAACGTTTAGGAATTGCAACCATTTTTATATGTTCATTTGTAATACTTTGTCAAGAATCCTTTGCAGCCATTGACTGCTTGAAGTCTGGAACACATGGACATCACCAAACTCTAGGTTTCCTCCTTTGTGATGCTTTGCCAGGCCTTTACTGCAGCTGTCTTTAGTTGTTTGTTTGTGGGTCTTTCTGCCTTAAGTTTTGCCTTCAGCAAATGAAATGCATGCTTGATTGATTTATTTGACTTGGCCATTGCAATAAACAACAGTAACCCAGTGCCACTGGAAGCCACGCATGCCCATGCCATCACACTGCCTCAGAAGAAGAAGATCATGAGGCATTCCAAGTCTTCTCCGTACTGTTTTCTTCCCATCATTCTTGTACAGGTTTATCTTTTTGTCCAAAGAATGCAAATCCAGAACTGGGATGGCTTTTGTAGATGTTTTCTGTCAAAGTCTAATCTGGCCTTTCTATTCTTGAGGCTTATGAATGGTTTGCACCTTGTGTTGAACTCTGTATTTGCTTTCGTGAAGTCTTCTCTTTATAGTAGACTTGGATAATGATATGCCTACCTCCTGGACAATTCTTCACTTGGCTGGATGTTGTGAAGGATTTTTTCTTTACCATGGAAAGGATCCAACGGTACAATCATCCACCATTGTTGTCTTCCCTGGATGTCCAGGCCTTCTTGTGTTGCAGAGCTCACCAGTATGTACGCTAATGTCTTATGTAGTGATGGGATTTTGGCTCTTTACTGACTCAGATCAGTTTTTCAGTGAAAGGTAAAAATAATGTCCTTCAGTAATCCCTAGAGCATGCCACTCCCTACCGGCTAACTCTCAAAACCAGAAGTAAATGTTGTGTAATTTGGTTAGTTGCTTCAACAATATTTGTTTCCATATACTACACAAGTTGTTTTATCAGGTCTATCTTGAACAGCGCAAAAAGGAAGTTCAAAACCTAAGCTTAACCCCTTCCAATAGTTCTCATTGGTTATATTCTGTCTCCCATATTTAAGCACCATCGCCGCCCAATCATGAATTGACAACAGAAACCTTGCATATCCTTATCTCATGAATTTGAACTATTGCTGGCAGAGTCTATATAATAAAGGCTCTGCACACAGGAGATTGCCAACGGCTAACAAGTACAGGACTCATTGTTCATTGTTCAAGCAAACTTTTAAATTTAACAAATTACTCAATTGCTGTAGTCTTTTTAAGTAAAGTAGAGGCTCTGGATGTAGGTTTTATAAAGCTGTGTATCATATCACTCAATAATCATGGAATTGATAACCACATTCTTTGACATTATCAGTCATAAGCCTCTCTTCTCAATTGCTAATTGCAAATGTATCTATTTTTCCCTGTAGTTGGAGTCGACTCGGACTCCCTGTAGTTGGAGTTGACTCGGACTCCCTGTAGTTGGAGTCGACTCGGACTCCCTGTAGTTGGAGTCGACTCGGACTCCCTGTAGTTGGAGTCGACTCGGACTCCCTGTAGTTGGAGTCGACTCGGACTCCCTGTAGTTGGAGTCGACTCGGACTCCCTGTAGTTGGAGTCGACTCGGACTCCCTGTAGTTGGAGTCGACTCGGACTCCCTGTA
>JACXGM010006648.1:0-32351 GCA_016801145.1 Umbra pygmaea | reverse complement strand
GTGGAAGTGGCTGAATTTTTCTATCTGAGGTCCCAGCGGTGATCTGGACCAGTCCTGAAAATGGCACCCCACGATCATGTACGGTTTAGGCTGTAGTAACGGTTTTACCGGAAGAATAATAAGAATAAGAATAAGAATAAGAAACCTTAGAAAAACAATAGGGTTCCACAGCTCCGCTGGAGCTGTGAACCGCGTTGCTGTGCAACGACGGTTCCCAGCCCCTTCGGGCTTGGACCCCTAATAAGAATAAACCTTAAAAAAACAATAGGGTTCTACAGCCCTGCTGGAGCTGTGAACCGCGTTGCTTTGCAACGACGGTTCCCAGCCCCTTCGGGCTTGGACCCCTAATAATAATAATAACTGGAACTGCAAGCACTTTTGACGGGGTCCAAGCCGTCCTTGGCGAGTCCCCCCTGGTGCAAGTTGCCCCGATGACCCGCGGAGCACACAAAGGCAGAACTTATGATGTCGGAACCAAAGGCGCTATGGCTGTGATGTAAAAGCTGGAAAATATCGTAACACCCAAGATACAAGGTCTGTAGTAATTTGCACGTGCTCTGATCCTCCGAAGACATTTTAAAATGTTGAAAGAAGTGCTTTGATATTGGTCGAAAATGTCAGAGAAGATGAAAAAAAAGTTGTCATTAGCAAGAAAACATAGGGGATTACAAACTAAGAAATACCATAACATAGTATGTCGATCCGTAAACTGTAGTTCGGAAAACAGGTTCAGATAGTAGAGGTAATCAGAGTGCCATACAGCCGTGGCTGAGTATTCATTTACCTCGTTTAAATGAACCAACCTTTGGTTTAATTTGTCCTAATAGGATTAACATCGATCTGCAAAATTAGAGGTTCTCTAGGAATTTACTCTAGTAATTTGTGTATGTCTAACTGTCTTGTCTGTACACTGTGCCTTACATACTAAACAAAACCTTTAGCAACATTTTTTTTGTAACTTTATCCCATATCCCTTTCACTGTTCAGGTTAGTTCACTACTTTAGGCTGCGGCCGACAGTATACATTTCTAACACTGCACACTCCAAACAGGAGTTTGAAAGATGCACAGGCGCATGATTCATCGTACTGCAGTAACCTTAATGAGGGGCATTTTATCAGAATACAGCATAGATAATCTACTTAAAAATATAGTAAACATTGGATAGGATGGAACACCACAATTATATCTACTAAATAAAAGCATATTACATTCATTATTAATTTCCCTAATTTTTGTTTAAAAGAAATTGTAGCTTATGCGATTACAATACATATTTCTATATGTTCTATAATGTTTATAATAAGGTCTGTGGTACATCACCGTTGTAAATATCCCATTAACATTGAGTAAAAGGGCAAAAACTGGTCTACGTTGACGACAGCGCCTCCTAATGACAAATTTGGTACAGAGCTTCAGAGCGGCATGCCAAACAAGCACCAAAAGTTTCATGTTGATAACATTTACTACGGAATAGGTAATCACAATTATCCCAGTTAAATGTATTGAGTTATTGGCCAGAACACAAACGTTGATTAAAGCGCCCCCTAATGGCCGATCTTCACCAAATTTGGTACAGAACATCAAAGTGGGCCATTGAACAACAATCAAGATTTTTGATGATAGCATTTAATTTAATAGCAATATGCTAAAGTTCATATTTCATAGCTAGTTAGAAAAAATGTTTGTTTGTCAATTGCACATAGTTAAATGTAACAAAAATCTTTAGGTCCGTCTGGAGATGCTAGCTACCAAGTCTCGTGCAGATCGGTTGCACGGTCTAGGAGAAGTTCGAAAAAGTTGGTTTGCACATGGCGCGATATTGTGAAAAAACTTGTTATCAGAAATGGGCGTGTCCTATATAATCAGATTCAGCTTAGTTCAAGGTACACTTGGATATAAGTGTTTCTATTGTATAATGTGTAATGTGGGAGTTATGGGCACAAAACACAATTAACATCATTATGGCGCCACCTAGTGGTCCACATGTATAATTTTTGGTATGTGAGGTCCAGTAACCATTGCGCATCTACACTGTAAATTTTAAGTTACTCACATTAGTACAAGGGGTGGATCCAAAACTGTGTCCCATAGGCAACGCCACTTTTGACTAATCAGAACCCCACTGTAGGGGTGGCCTCAAGAGTGGCCCTAGATGGTAGCCTCAACATTTGGTAAAAATCAGATGAGCTGTTGATGAGAAACTTTTTGTAGTTGTAGCGCCCCCTAGTAGCCACTTTTCATAAAAGTTGTTGAAGAGCCTTAGCTGGTCATGTTAAACAAAACATTTTTGGCCAAGACATGGCAAAGTTTCTGTTTACGTAGCTAGCTACACAATCTTTTGTCAGGTCGGTCTGGTGATCATACCTTCCAAGTTTAATGCAGATCTGACACACGGTCTAGGAGTTCAAAAAACAAATGACCATATTTCACGTATAAAAGTACCGGAAGTGTACTGTTAGTAGCGGAAATGTGAAGATTCAGCTGAACTCAGAAAACACGTGGATATGTGTATCTTCTATGTGCAATGTACAGTTTGGGAGTTATGAGGCCAAACACTTTTTTCTGCTGTAGCGCCATCTAGTGGTTGAAGTGGCAGAATTTCTGTCTGAGGTCCTTGCGGTGACCTGGACTAGTCTTGAAAATGGCACCCCATGACCATGTACGGTTTAGGCTGTAGTATCGGTTTTAAAGGAGGAAGAATAATAATTCTTAGGAAAACAATAGGGTTCCACAGCTCTGCTGGACCTGTGAACCACGTTGCTTTGCAAACGACGATTCCCAGCCCCTTCGAGCTTGGACCCCTAATAATAATAATAATAATGAACGCCAACAATTACAATAGGGTTCCAGTGTACACACTGAAACCCTAAATATGCCCTAAATATCCATTGTGCCAGCATTACACAGTTGTTTGTAATCAACTCTTCAGACAGTCAGCACATAACTTTGGCGGCTAGTGAGAGCAAGAACTGCAAACGAAACGATTGCATCTCACAGTGTTCATTTGTTTTATTCCATGTACATTTCCGAACTTGACACTGCATCTTCTTCCTGGGAATGAGCTGCTCTGGCTGGGTAAAGGGAAGAACTAGCCGTGATGCCCGTTTTGCTGCCTCTTTCACGCTGTCTTTTCCGTCATGAAGTCAACACGAAGCTCACATGCCAGCTCCATGATGAAGTCTTTCCTGCTGAGACAATGTTTGTAGAGTACATGCGCGTTGATAGCAGCCATGTCTAGCAGGTTGTAATACACCACAACTGGCCAGCGACGAGTTCCTCCTTTTACCAAGTATAGTCTTGCCATCTGGTCGAGTGTATGTACGTCAACCAATTGAACAAAAATACAGACATGGTTAGTGTTATGCACACAAAAAGTAAACAGAAAGTATGATAACAGGAGAAATGGCACATGGTGGATAGAGACTAAAGGTTATTTTACAGACATACCTTTGAGTGATTGTAATGTGTCACTCTCTCTGATTTTCTCTTGGGTCCATCGCAGATGGCAACAGTTGGATGCATCATGCTGAGGAGGCAGACACTCTTGTTCTTCTTACATCTGTATACTGTGAGCATAGCGTTCCCACTCTCCATCACTGTTGTGGAGTAGAGCTCGGCTGGTGTGTTATTTTGCGCACAGGGAGGCAGCTCACATCTGTTTGTTCATCGATCCCAAAAGGCTAGTTCTTTTCCATCAATTTCTCTGCCAGGGAAAGTGATGTAAAAAAGTTGTCAGTTGATACACTTCTGCCTTTGTCCGTAAAAGGCTCAACGAGTATCAAAACCACAGTCTCCAATAGTTGCTCACCCGCTGGCCTGGTTTCATCTTTCCCCAGGTACGGATAACCATATCATCAGAATGCAGGTATTGCATAATCTCTCTGAAGCGGTTGCATGGCACTGTCTCTCTAAAAAAGTCCACTCCATATCGATCAGACCAAAATGACTCCACATCCATGCTCTTCCCTCCATACACGCCACAAACATACAAGAGCACAATGAATGCTTTGATTTCATCAACAGACATTTCCATGTGCTTGCTCCATTTTTGCCACAGTGCAATCTCGTGTCCTGAAGCATCTGCATGTCACACAAACAAAGAAAACTGTTGTTTGCACTGCCACTCCATGCCTTGGCGTGAGTTGTTGGGCCTGCTCTTTCTGTGACAACATTCAGTAAATACCACCTTCCTGATGCATTGCTCCTGTTGTTGCACATTTCTACCCAAATGGTGCCGTCCTTTCCAGACTCCTGTCACCCAGTGGCAGCAGGGTTGACTGTTGGCTCCGTTCTTGTTTTCTTGCGACGGGGCTCCGCCATTAGAGGGGGTGTCTGATGATCAGAGTCCGACAAAGACTCAGCATCAGACACGTCGATTTCAGCCTCAGATCCCCCCATCTGACTCAATCTCATTTAGGGTTTGGAGCATCTGCAATGCTGCTGCGTCGAATCGCTTGTTTCTTCTTTCTGCCATTGTGAACTACACGTTGTAGGTAGCTTACTCTGAGTGTCTGGATTATTTACTGTCAGGCTTATACACATTACAACATTCTAATCACATTCAAATAAAGCAGGCCACATGCTGTATTTCATTGTCCAGTCAATTGATTAGTTATTACCACCCTATTCATACATATTGAAACGAAAATGGTCACATTTAGTTGTTGGATGTTATTCGGAAACAAATAGCCTGAATGATAACATATCATATTTATACTGTTATAGTTATGTAATTTTATCTTTTTTAAACATTCAAATTCAATAGAGCATTGAATTTGAATGTTTAAAAAAGATGTTCAACTAGGTTTCAGAATCTGCATTATGGTTGTATGGCACACCCATTATATATTTTTTGTGTGGATTTTAGAATATTTCTACAGTAGTTCGATAATTATTGAAGTTGTTTGAGAATTTAATAATAAATTACAAAGTTGTTAAAGTGCATCTGTTCGCCTCAGCAACGTGTCGTGCTGACTAGATAAATAGGCTTCGCTTTGCATAACCGAATGCTGTAAATACATAGTTAAACGTTGAACGTTTTATGTAGTTTTCATAGTCATAACCACTGGAGTCATAACCAGCCTGAAGGTATCTACCGGCACTCTGAATGCGTTGGCACGCTTAGCGGAAGTTACAGTGAGAACAGCTAAGCATTCATCACTTGTTTACTTGTTATTACTTATTTTTTTAAATAACATTTTAGAGGCTTTTTACTGGTTTTAATACCGGTTTAAATACCATTTTACTGCAGTGTTTTAAGTGTTCTCTTACTATTACATTTTTTTCTCGTATTACTTGTATTTATGTTCTAGCACGGTTTGTTAGTAGCTTGTTGCTAATTGTTAACTATAGCTACTCCCTACTTGAATTTTTAGCATTTTTTCCCTTGGGATTAATGTCTACCATCAACTGTGAGGACACGTTATTACTGTTAAAAGCAAATAAAAAGATCACTGACCTTGAAGATATTCAGCCTGCTATCAGATGAACTTCAAAGGAAGGATTCTTTATTGTCCAGTTTCATTGATGTGGACTCGGAGCAGTCCAAACAAATTGCTGAGCTCAGTGGAGCCATCCAGGACACTGCTCTATGGGACCCTTCTACTGGCCCGAGCAATCCTTGTGCTCCACGCCTAATCACCAGTCATCCTTGGCTGAGGTAGTGGCTCAAGGCCGCAGAAGAAACCATGCCTCGCCACCCAGCCTTAGTCTCTCCAATCACTATGCCGTTTTGTCAGATGGCACTGAATTTTTCCCCCACTGATGCTCCTGTGTCTCTGAATCATCCTGTACTGGACTACCATCTAAGCACGGCACCTACTCCCAAAGCAGCCGCTTCGATACCAGTCCCTGACTACGGTGTTCGGACGGTTTCCCATACCACATTGGAGCCACGTCAACGGTCATCATTTGGAGCAACGACCTCTGCACGGCGTAAGATAAAGATGCTGAAAGAAGCTGTGTGTAGACGCCCTGGTGTGCCACAGACCTTAACACAAAGTGTGGAAATGGCTCATGTACTCTCCGGCCATCGTCCTCTCATCTCCTCGACAACATTAATAGTTGGAGATGCTATCATTAGAAACATCAATCTCTTTAATTCTGCCAAACACTGTCTTCCTGGAGCTTTGGTACCGATTATACCGGACAAGCTTCCAGGGCTGCTGCGGTCACTCCCATCCACAGTAACCACAGGACGTAGGAAGTTGTGACACAGCCAGTCAGCAATCAGAGCTGACCAAAAAAGATTAACAGCCTTTTTAAATTGTTAAGTAGCTGTGGTCCGCTTTTATCTTGGATCCGATTCAGACTCTGTCCCGTGGAGTAGGGCTTTTAGTAGGATCCTTAGCCTCCACACCTGGCTGCTGCCTACATGCAAATCCCACAATATTGGATATATCGACAATTTTAATCTGTTCTGGAATCGCTTCCCACTTTTCCAGGCAGATGGAGTCCACTTAAACAGGCAGGGTAGCCAAATGCTAGCGGCTAATATGCAGCACGTTTTACAAACTTTCCCACTTCATTGACTGTTGACATCATGTGTCCCCTTGGTGGAATCTCTGTCTTCTTCTGTGGTGTCACCTCAGAGTAATGCCTCCCCTTCTAGCTCCCCGTACTGGTCTTATCTGCTACCACCTTCACCTGTCATTTACCCTATATGGCCTATTGTTACGGGCAGGGCCCGTAAACCACACTTGCCTAGGAGGCTCACACTGTTGATCATAGTGTACTGTTCAACCTGGCCAGATCTGTTGGCAACGATCCTGGTAAGAATACATTTTCCTTTGGACTACCTAATATACAATCACTTTCCACTAAAGGACCTCTGGTGTACGATCTGCTGTCTGACCGAATTTTGATTTTCTCTGTTTAACTGAGACATGGCAGAAACCGGATGACTTCTTTAGTCTAAACTAAGTCTGTTCCCCCTGGTTATGTTTGTAAATCCCGTGATACGGGACAGGGAGGGGGGCTAGCAATACTTTATAAAGAGATATCTCAGTTAACTTTGACTACATATTCTTTTTTTGAATCTATTTCTTAAAAAAATGAATGGGGCGATTCCTACCATCCTCACAAATATTTACTGCCCTCCCAAGTGTAATAATGCCTTTTTAACTGAACTATCTGAACTCTTGACTTATCCATGTTCCATGTCTCCACTTCTTATCATGCTGGGTGATTTTAACATTCATGTAGATAATGTCAGTAATGCATTTACAAGTGCATTTCTATCATGTTTGGACTGCTTTGGTATGCAACAATTTAACACACTGCCCACTCATTAGGGTTGGGTACCAAAACCCGGTTCCTACACAACCGGTAAGAATCGGACCAGAACGCAAATTTCGGTTCCTAATTTAGATTCCACTTAATGTGTCGACTGAAGTATTTTCCCTCTGATGCTGCGAAAAGGACAAAAATATTACACTTTCTCTGTAGTCTACCGTTAGCTAGATACCGTAATTGTAGGCTACTTTTAAAATGCCAAACTTTCCCAACTTTCATCCCGGAGTTTGCAAGTTCAAATCCAGATGGATGCTTTGTGTTTTTCTCCATTCCAGCGTGATGCAAGCGTGTTGAACATTATATATTTTTTAGTAACGTTAACCCTAATCCTAACCTTTAACCTCAGTAACAACATATACAATTAATGGTAACCACATAGCTAACCTTAACCGTGAACATTAATATATCATTTAGAATGCTATGGAATGTGTGGAATGTTTTTGCATTAACCGGCGAAATGAAACATGCAGGTGCAACGTAATAGAAGGCTGAATATAGCCTAATAACAAAATGGGCAGCTCAACGTAAAAACACCATAAATATGTTGGCATACAATTTAAATCATGTTTTCAAAATAGTTTCCTGAGAACGTCATTTGGGAGAACGTCTGAGATACGGTAGCGCAAAAGAATAAGTCAGGAGAGCACCTCGTACAGTCTTGCTGTCATGCTCAGTCCTAATGAATAACAAATGGAAGCAATCGCAGGTATAGCGGTTTTAATCAGATACTCAATATAACATACACAAGTCCAGAATGAGAACAAGACAAGGTACACCAGCGGATTAACCAACAAAATGCAGGCCACAAATTATCTGGTTATATACTCTCTTAATTACAATGGGCAACAGCTGCGTAACAGAACATGTGTCTAAAATTAAACATAGAGAAGGCTAGAGGTCCCCTTACCCCTTACCGTTAAAGTTTGAAGCTGGTTTAGTTAGCATACCAACTCAACATTTATTTTGATGTTACTTGTTAATAGTGTAACTGTTTATTATTAAATTAGTGCAGTTGTGTGTTAGGTAACTTAGGTTTACTTATTATATATTTAAATAATTTAAAACATTAATATATTGTTAAATTGAAATAATTTTCTATAAAAAAACTCTAAGAACCTTTATTTAATGTTATTTTTTCAAGAATCGGTTAAGGAATCGTTTAGGAGTCGGAATCATTTTAAAAGTACCGGTTCGGCATCGGAATCGTTAAAATCCAAACAATACCCAACCCTTCCACTCATCTTGTTTGCTTCTCTGGTATAACACCTTATAATTGTACCATTTCTGATCTGACCATATCAGATCACATGCTGGTGTCTTTCTGTGCCCAACTGGCCGTTTATAAGGTACATCTGTGTTGTCCGATCACATTTAGGAATATTAAGAACATTGATATGCCTACTCTTGCTGATGAACTGATTTCTTTACTGTTGATGAACTGGTTACATATTACAATGAAGGACTGAACATGTTTTAGATGGTTTGCACCTGTAAGAACTCAAACTGTTTTATTTGCACACTCAGCCCCTTGGTTTACACTTGATCTGCGTGAACTTAAAACGAAAGGCTGTAGGTTAGAGCGGTTGTACATCAGGTCTGGCCTTATGTTAATAAAGAAATGTATGCTGAACGTATAAAAAATTACAAAAATGCACTGGTCAAAGCTAAATCTGATTATTACTCCAACATAATTGGAGTTAGCAATGGGAACTCTAGGTCTCTTTTCTCTGTGGTAAACTATGGCAACCTCCTGATTCTTTGCCATCTGATATGTATTCCACCGACTTGTGTGATAATTTTTTGACTTTTTTGCATCTAAGGTTGAAAGTGTACATCAGCAATTACTTACTGGTTCTTTCCCTAATAACTCATGTCAATCTATCAATCACACACCTCCCCATTCTGTTCTTTCTACTTTTACACTACCAACTACTTCAGAGATAATGGGACTGATAGAAAAATCTAAATCCTCGACCTGTCAGTTAGACCCTCTACCAACTCCATTAGTGAAAGCTTGTCTACCTGGCCTGTTGCCATTGATTACTTATATTGTTCATGCTTCACTTGTATTTTTTTTAGTTAGCTACTGGGTCTCATACCATGGCTATCAGTCATTTTTTTCTTTTTAATACAGAATAGCACTCTAGACCTGCATTCATTTAGTGTAACGTGTTCAAGTTTTTGTATGGTGTGTATGACAAAGCTATGCATGTGATTTAATTCTACATTACAGGGAATTGCACAAACATTTGACACTCACTGGCCACTTCATTAGGTACACCTTTCTAGTACCGGGTTGGACCCGTTTTTGCCTTCAGAACTACCTTAATTCTTTGAGGAATAGATTCACCAAGGTGCTGGAAATATTCCTCAGATTTTGGTCCATACTTACATTATTGCATCACACAGTTTCTGCAGAGTTGTTGGCTGCACATCCATGATTCAAATCTCCAAGTCCACCACATCCCAAATGTGCTCAATTGGATTGAGATACTGTGATTGTATTGATATTGCAATTATGTGAGCTTTGTGACATGTTATCCTGCTGGAAGGAGCCATTAGGTGATGGGTACACTGGTCATAAAGGGATGGACATGGTCAGCAACAATACTCAGGTAGGCTGTGGTATTGAAATTATGCTCAATTGGTGTTAAGGGTCCCAAAGTATGCGAAGAAAATATCCCCTATACCATTATACAGTGGAAATTGTAGCCTCATTTTCTGTTCTTAGCTGACCGGATTGGCACTCTGTGGTCTTGTGCTGTTATAGCCCAGGTTCAACGTGTTGTGTATTCAGAGATGCTCTTTTTATACACTGTCTTGGTTGTATTAAGTGGTTATTTGAATTAGTGTTGCCATATAGAATAATTATTTTCAATATTTTTGCTTTGGGTGTGGCTTTCCAAATGCATATTTGTCTAAAGAGCTGTTTAGTTCTGCCTGGGTAGTGATACGCAAGTTGAAATTTAAAGGAAAGGTTACACTGTGGATAGGGCAGAAAAAGGAAGCCATTAACAACAGAACCACCAAACGCTGACGCCATCTGGCGTTTGAGTTTGTAATTAAAATATTTTTGTGATTTTGAAAGCTACACCCTCCTCCTTCCTTGACTTTTCTTAAATGTGTATTTTACATTATTCCGTTGTAACTTAAAAAATCTCTAACAAAAAGCTTTTTAAAGATGACTTCAATGTTTTTTTTTACCCCTAATTCCTATTAAAACCGCCAACGCCTAACTTTGGTACCCCGACAATTATTGGTACCCAGGCACTAAGCAACCAAGGCGCTAAGCACCTCTCACTGAATGAATGCTGACAATGGCTCAATGGCCAATAACCACAGACAAAACATTGTTTGCCCTGGCTGAGAATTAACTAAATAATGTGTATCTTTGCAATATAATTTAATAAAGAGACTGGCTATGATGCGTTTTAGAATTGTTGCCGATTATTTTTCAACTATGAAACACTGCTTCTCATAATTCAACATTTTACATAGGCTACATTCATGTTGTAGCAAAATAAATATTTCAAATATTTCTATTATAAGTAGGCTATATATTGTTACCATTGCTACCATGCTTAAAGCTACACTGTGTATTTCTTTGAGTTGATTCTTAGCAAAAACCCTTTGTTCTTTCACAAATATGTGCTCATTCATGTGTAATTACTTCCATCTAATAATCAAAGTATTTTCGTAAGTGTAGAATCTTCCATTCACAATACATACAATCGTGCCGCTCACCATGTTACGCCTCCATCTTTAAAATACATTAGCCAAAGAGGGACATACCTGGAAATTCAAGCTCGGCCATTCGCGCTTTTACACAAGTGGCACCATGACGAATGCCAGGGGGAGATTACTCACAACTGCCGGGAAATTTCAAAGTCTGTTGAAGATGTAAGATCATGCCTGTTCTCGATAGTAGCGCTGGCTCAAGCTATAAAGTAGTCAAGAACGTTCGGCTGGCAACACAAACAGGGATTTTTCGTTTCAAAATAATAGCGCTCGTGGTTCATTGCAATAATCATTGTTTATTCATTGCATAGGTAGTGTCCATGTTCATGTTTTGCTAAAATTAGTATTCTGTTTGAATAAAACAGACTCTAGAGAATGTTTTTCAAATGTAATCGTGTTTTCACATGAGACACTGACAATATATTCAATCAAATTGTGTGTAAAACATATTTGTTACTTTTATTAATAAAACATGTTAAATTATTATTTTTGCTATCACATGCTCTTATTGTTTCTTTACACACAATACAATTGCATTTGGTTATAATTCACGGGCTGTGTAGTGAATTACAATGACTATTGCAATGAATCAAAACGAGTGCTATTGTTTTGAAAGAAAAAACTAATATCCAGGTTGACGTTGCTGGTATAATAACGCGGTTGCTTGTCATATACATTTTCACCAGCAGATGGGAGCAGATCTTACACAATGCAGCTTTAAGTTTAAAAATCAAAATTAGCCAAATGTCACCTCGTTTACACATAATTCTCCATGTCGGATATAGCCTATTACACAAACTAAAAAAAATGTGCTTAGTTTGCATAACGCCTGACATAAATGGAAGGGCAGAGGGATTTAGGAAAGAACTATTGGATGCCCGGGAAGTTATAAGATTATGAAAACTGCATGTAAGAGCCATTTTATGCATTATATAGCCTCGTTTTTGGAATGTCACACTTCCTGGGTACTAGGTGGCAGTCACGTTTGTCATGCGGTGGGTTTGTTATAAATAGCCAGGTGATGGAAGATTTACCTGATCTTGGTTATGGGAGCTTATGGTTTCTTACCCCTACGCTACGCTATCACCATGGTTCCTGTACAGCTACCACTAACGGTTTATTGTCAATCTGAACAATCACTCAGCACTACGTAACAGCAGTAAAGCCATGTAATTTGTTAAACTCTGTGATTATATTAAATGGAACATCAAACTAAATCACAGCTTGAATTGATTTAATGTGCATAATGAGACAAGCATTACCATAACCAATTAACGAAGTGGCTAATGGACATTTAGGCTGTGGTAGTCAGTACAAAAAGTAAGAAACCAGCTCACGGGATGTGAAGACTCTTACGGATTAATGTATTGGATCCAATTGTTTTTGGAAATTGTTTCGGGGATTATTGGAATCACACCACAAACAAGGAAATCAACTACCATTCTTGCTGTGGACAGGACTCGAACATAGAGACCAATCGTTGCCACCATTAAAGGACAACAAATTAGTAGGTGTATGGATTTACTCATTTCAATGAAGGAACATTGTGGAGAGCAGCATTGGGCTGCATTGAGTGGAATTGTGACACTGTTCACATTATTTGTTGTCGATTATATTTGGTGGATACGAGTGCTGTTTGCTGTGTTTGTTCAAATGCATTGTAGGCTATTTTTCATCTGATTGTGGTAGCTATGTTAATTTATATTCAATGTGATGTTGGAATTCAGTATCAAACAAATGTTGTTTCTTGTGATGGCTTGTTGTAATCAAATTTGAGTTTGGCGCTTGGACTCAGGTGCCGGCTTTTTGGGCCAATTGTTCAGTCAGCTTTAAAGAAACAGTAGTATAAGGACATGGAAGCAAAAAGTGATACTGACGCTGGTGCTTCTGTAAAGCCTGCTGGTAAAGAAAAAAGAGCACTTAAATTAACTCCTAAAGGATTGACATTAATGATTGAGCACCTACAGAAAAGTAGAAAAACAAAGTTGTTACAAGCTGACAAGGTGTGTCAGTCTGTCCATCCCAATCCGTCCCAGTCCGTCTGTCCGTCCCAGTCTCCACAGAATAATGTTTATTCTTAAAAGATTGAGCTTGGTCTGGTGATGGCCAGGCTGCTTTAGCCTTACATACTTGTCCGGTTTGTATAATTTAATTTGCCTACTGAAGTAGTCAATAAAAACAAATTATTGTAGTTTCTGGATTAATGCCAATTATTTGATATTTGATTTTATGTTGCTATTTATCCAAACACTAGATTGTGTTAATTTATTTTCACCTCTTAAAGACTGGGAAACTATAATATAGGCCGTTTGAAATACAGGTTGAACCACAACTTATTTTGTACCCCACTTTGGGAACAGCTTGTCTATACCAAACACTACACAACAAGAATAACAACCGCCCTGCAAAGTCAGATGTCATGGTATAGCTCTGGTTTGATTGACAGGTCTGTGAACTGGACTTCCTCCAATTTAGCAGACCATACGTCACACATTTGTTGGGAATTCCCTGCCTGACGCTCGGTAAGGGAATTCTTTCAATAGCAGTGAGAAACACCATCATATTTCAAGCTAACTACGGTAATACAATGACTCTACTTAGATAAACAATATACTACACATCCAGACCAAAATGGGGGGCCTAAAAAAAATAGTTTTGCAATTAGGAAAGTCATGGACCGTTGCTTTGAACTTAGCCATTTATCCCTGTTACAGTTCATTACTAACTCACCAGAGGTCTGTTTCTTTGCTGGTGCAGACTTTAGGTTGTTTGTAGGCTTCTTTCCACACCTAGCAAGAAGTTTTTCAACATGACTGCTAGTAGATAATCCTGGGCCATCTGAACATAAGAAATGTTTTGTTATCAATTGTTTAATTCATTGCATAGGCACTCATCAAGAAGAAGTAATAGCAAAAGAAGGGGAGATCTGGGATAGAGTCAATAGAGACAGTATTATTTTCTTGAAAATTACTTCAAACATACAACTATAATGTAAGTCTTCAGTGCCACCTTGTGGTGAAGGGAAACAATCCTGTACAAAATGCATGCAAAAAGAAAATCTAAAATGTATTCTGAGCTCAAACATCCACACAGACATTGCAAAAGTACCCAGTTTTTTCCTCTTTGCAATTGGTAAAGCACAACTGCCAGGGGCTTGTAGACTCTTCCTATTTACACCTATGATGAAATAAAAAAATAAGTTATGAAAATAAAACAGCAATAATAATGACAGAAAACATACTACTGATTACTATCCATTTTGCTAAGGTTTGACTAAAACAATAGTCAGGGGTTTGGTTTGAGGGAAATGTGGGCCAACAGAATAGAACACCACAGTAGGACACGCTTCCAATAATGCAATAACATCTACATTTCAGTCATTTAGCAGACACTTACCCAGAGCGAATTACAGTGAGTACAGGGACATCCCACTGGAGCAACTTAGGTTAAAGTGCCTCTCTCAAAAATAACAACGACAATTGGCACAGTTGGGAATCCAACAGGCACCGTTCCAAATACAAGACTGAGTAACAACTAAGCCACCTGATGCCCCCAAAAAAGATAATATAGTGACTTAGCATATCAAATTCTGATTCTTGTAATTGCCACAATTTGCTTTATTTCCAAACCTAATTAATGCAGTACATACCAACAGAAAGGCTGGGTTTGGCACTGGATTTGCATGTGGGAGGCCGGAGACTTAGGATTCCAGGCTGCAAGCTAGAGGCTTGAGGTTTCATCAGACCAGTACTCGTCAAAACTGATTCTATAAAGACAGAGGTGAAAACTGAAGTTAAGTGCCACTGAAAAAAGCAGGCAGCCCGTTGGGTACACTTGTATCCTTAAATAGGGAAAATGGCATTTTTTTTTCCCAAATAGGGAAAAAGTCAGATTTATAAATGAGAATGCTGTGAATGTAGAGCAGGGGTCTTCAACTCTTACCCTATGGGGTTCGGAGCTTGCTGGTTTTCTGTTCTACCTCAACATTAATTGGACTCACCTGGTGTCCCAGGTCTAAATAAATTACAGATTAGAGGGTTGCAATGAAAAAGTGGAGTGGATCTGGCTGAGGTCCAGAGTTGAATACCCCTGCTGTAGAGTAACATTATTTAGCCCTCTCCAGCCTCTTCAAAGGTCCTAGTTTGGGAAGTAAAATGGCTATTAATTCTCTTTTGTACAACTTTGGAAATAACAGGAAATAGTGTCTCCAGGCATTTTATTGGTACTACGAGATGAGAAATCCTTTTCTAAAAAAACAATGAGGCAACTCCAGATCAATCATGAATGACAAATGATCAACTGGTTGACAAGATTTTGAAGAATTATTATTGCTTTGAATGAGAGCCATGAATGTAAGAGGTGCATTTAATATGTTTTTATAAAATAAAAGATAAACAAACAGTGCATGATTATTTGGACAGTTATGCTGTTTTGGCTTTGTTCTCTAACACATTGGAATTGAAATAAATATATGATAAGAGATGTAGAGACTGCTTAAATTCTAGGGTCTTTACAGCCCTTGAAATCAATTAGCTGCTCAGCTATTTCTTGGCTAGGTGTGTTGAGGAATAGTTAATTCAGGGACAAAGTGAGCTAATGAAAAAAAATCTACAGCTGATCATAGGTGTGGCAT
Organism: Umbra pygmaea; assembly: GCA_016801145.1. Lineage (NCBI taxonomy): Eukaryota > Metazoa > Chordata > Actinopteri > Esociformes > Umbridae > Umbra > Umbra pygmaea. The sequence continues at coordinate 16,685 of JACXGM010006648.1, read as the reverse complement.
ATGCAATTGGATAATGTTGATGTTGTCTCTTTAACCAGTCCCTGGTGCAATTATTCAACAATCAAGGTAAAAGCTCTGTTGGTCTCTCTGAAGACAGTTAACCCTAATTGCTAACCCCAACCCTGAAATCTCTCCCAGGTCTTTGCTGCAGATAAGATGTACACTCACCAGCCACTTCATCAGGTACACGGTCAACTGCTTGTTAACGGAAATATCTAAATCAGCTAATTAAGTGGCAGCAAGTCAATGCATTTAAGCATGTAGACATGATCAAGACATTCTGTTGAAGTTCAAACCAAGCATCAGAAAGGGCAAGACAGGTGATTTAAGTGACTTTGAACATGGTATGGTTGTGGGTGGCAAACCAGAAAGTGCTGATCTACTGAGATTTTCCCAGACAACCATCTAAGGTTTACAGAGAATGTTCCGAATAAGAGAATATCAATTGAGTGGCAGTTCTGTAGGCAGAAATGTCTTGTTAATTGCAGAGGTCAGAGGAGAATGGCCAGACTGGTTCAAGCTGATAGAAAGGCAACAGTAACTCAAACAACCAGTCATTACAACCAAAGAATGCAGAAGAGCATCTCCTAATGCATAACATAAATCATTAAAGCAGATGGGCTACAGCAGCAGAACACCACACCAGTTGTCACTCCTGTCAGCTAAGAGGAAAGGGAGGCTACAATTTACATGGGCCCACCAAAATTAGAATAGAAGATTGGAAAAAATCCTTTATCGGTGAGGCTCTAGTGTTCACTGTACTCAAATGACCTCCAGAGTCATCAGATCTCAATCCAAACATGGATTGTGGTGGAACATGAGATTTGCATCATGGATGTGCAGCAAACAAATCTGCAGCAACTGCGTGAAGCAATAATGCAAACATGGATGAAAATCTGAGGAATGTTTCCAGCACCTTGATGAATCTATACAACAAAGAATTGAGGCAGGTCTGAAGGCAAGGGGAGGTCCAAACAGGTACTAGCAACATGTACCTAACAAAGTTGCCAGTGAGTGTATTTGCACATGCATGGACACTGAATTACTTGGTAGGGATGGGAAGGTATGAAAATTTCATATCACGATTATATTGACCAAAGTTATCACGACTATCAATATTATCACGGTTTTGAGATGAGATGGATATTAGGGCTGCCGCAATCGATTATTTTAGTATTCGAGTATTCTACCGATCATTCCATCGATTAATCGAGTAATCGGCTAAGAAATACTTTGTTTTATTGAAGGGCAATAATGTACAATACTTTGGTTTAATTTTCTGAAAAACCAACATTTTTATTGCCTACATTGCTTACAATGTCATCTCTCAAAAAACGAAATATTAAGTGCGACTAAGTGGCATTTTACATTGGTTTTTAAAGAAAACATATTCTACAATGCAATAACAACCTCAAGGCATACAGTACAGTTGTGCAACTTAACTCCCAGAATTACAAGTTTCAACCTGAGACTGATCTGTATATAGGCCTATAGGCTATGTATATTAGTTATACTCAAACTATTTTAATGTATAGATTTGATTACAATGTCACACAGCTCTGTTACACTTAAGTAGATCGTTAATCAGCTGTTTCTCTATAAAGAGAGAGAGAGAAATTGGTGTGCAACGAAGCAGCTGTTTTTCCGAAGGTATAGTAAACAATTCGGCACTTTTGATCAAATTGTGGTAATCACTACATATTTTCTTGTCTTTGTTCTTGGCAGTTGTTGTGCTAGGTGTAGTTTTATCATCAATTCGATGGAATGGATGTTTAAATTAGACTCAATGTTTTCTGTTGAGATGCAGATAAGCACTGACGTCATGCTATTATTGTGTTAAGCTAGTTCGATTTTGCAATAGATACACTGTACAGAGTTTTCGTTTTAATCACGTTTGAACTGATTCCAAACTTTGGACACTCTGTCATTTTCTCCAGCCTGTCTTTTCTCTTAGCTCCGCACTATTTACTTACGCTCTCTTTCTTCATGTTGTAATCTACGTCGTCAGTCTTCATAGCATGTGTCTCCAGACCAGTGTGGATCTAGCTTCTTTAGTGGATTCCTAGCCTTTACTAGTTTCGCCTTTAGAATAATAGGGCTTGATTCAATGCAATAAACGTTGCGTAACAACAAAGGAAACATTACACATTTCGAAAATATGCCAATAAACTCTATTAGAAAAGTGTGACATATTTACCTACTAATATTTTAATAAGACCATTTACATTTGCAATCTGGATCGCTTATAATAAATACACAGAGTCATTGTCGCTAGCAGCGTCAGCCCGGTGTGCGACAGTAATAATCATCCGTGCAGAGACACAGTGCGGATACAACGTTGGTAACATTGATTAAACAAAGCTTCGAGGCAAATCATTTTGCATCGATGCTTTTTTGTATTTGAATTATTCAAGTTATTCGAGGAATCACTTCAGCCCTAATGGAAATGTAAAAAAAACTGATACACACACACTGAAAACATTTCAACAAGTTTTATACTTGGAAATCAACAAACAACAAATACAATTAGCAGCTTTAAGCATTTTTTATTTTACTATAGTCTACCATTTAGTACTAAAGCCTACTATCCGATGTGATATCATTATGAATTCCCCATAAATTGATGACTGATAATCTTGTTAGAATTAGGCAATAGCTTTACAATCTGCTGAGGTAAACGAAAGGGCTAGTTAACAGGATTATTTTTCACCTATGCTCTGAATTTGACTCTGTAATGGCATATTCATGTAACATATACATTACATTCATTGCTAATCATTTGATTTATTGTGATGGCAAACAGAGTATCATCAATAAACTATATATACTAAATAGTCCTATTTTTGATATTTGGTAGACTACCAGTTGCTGGCAGGAATATTTTCTGCCTTATAGTCGTTAACTTACATGGTGGCTTGAATACTTTGACAGTATACTAAAAGCGGGGACAGGAAACGATTTGACTAGATAGATAGGAGTTGCTTAAATTAACCAAGTTAGAAGAAAGGTTGCAAAATAAAAGTATGTTTTTATATATTTTTTTATTACAGAAATACATTTACAGACCAAACCCGGCCCTAAACTGACGTGCCTGGTGAAATGTGAGAAATTAAGACCGAATCAACTCGAACTCGACCTCAAGCTCTAGTACTGATCACAAGTAATATGTTTTAGTAAACAAAATGTTAAGGACACAAAATATATTTTATACATTAGCTAAGTATATTAAATATAAACAAGACTCAAACTAAGCTAATAAATGAACAAAGTAAGTGTGTTGCTGTGAACTCATGGAGCTCCCGCAATCACCTGCTATTACTGTAATCTGCAGCTGTTGCTAACAAAAATGTTGCACAGAGAAAGCGTTTATGGTTTCTTTCAACAAAATACAATGGAACAAAAATAGGATGACTGCCGCATTTGTTTAAGAGGGTGGCGGGCGTCTCCATTAGAGATAGGGTGAGAAGCTCAGTCATCTGTGAGGATCTTAGAGTAGAGCCGCTGCTCCTTTGCGTCGAAAGGAGCAAGTTGAGGTGGTTTGGGCATCTGGTAAGGATGCCCCCTGGGCGCCTCCCTAGGGAGGTGTTCCAGGCACGTCCAGCTGGGAGGAGGCCTCAGGGAAGACCCAGGACTAGGTGGCGAGATTATATCTCCAACCTGGCCTGGGAACGCCTCGGGATCCCCCAGTTGGAGCTGGTTAATGTGGCTCGGGAAAAGGACGTTTGGGGTCCCCTGCTGGAGCTGCTGCCCCCGCGACCCGATCACAGATAAGCGGATGAAGATGGATGGATGGATATTGCAATGAATCAAAACGAGCGCTATTGTTTTGAAAGAAAAAACAAATCTCCAGGTTCACATTGCTGGTATAATAACGCGAAGGGCTTCAGTTGCTTGTAATATGCAATTTCACCACTAGATGGGAGCAATTCTTACACAATGCAGCTTTAAATAATCTTAATTTCATTTTCCAGAATTTAAGGTCTAAAAATGTCTGAGATCTCATTTTCTAAGGTCTCAAAGAAATGCGACATTCATGATATTTTTGTTCAATTGTATTTTGACGAATGAAGTCATAACCACTTTCTCTGAAAAACATTTCGTTAGCAACTGCTGGCAGCTTATAGTAATTGCAGGTGATTGCTGTAGCTCCATGAGTTTACCTCACAGCAACGCAGCTACTTTGTTAGTTACTTTTGTTTATGATATTTTGTGTCCTTGCAGCTTTGTTTACTGAAAAATATTTATTGTGATCAGTACTAAATTGTGCATCTCTCAGTACCTCAAAGCAGTGAAAATAACGACCCACTCATTGAGCAGTTAATCTCCACCTTATTGTTCTGTTTCATTAGCGCAGACAGTGAGGAGCCAAACTTTTTAACGATTCTTTCTACCGACTGAACAGCCAGGATTTGTGGAGTTTCTTCTAATTAGTTTGACTATAAATATCATTTTTTTCCTCAACCCCGCCCCAAAAAAGGATTGAGGTTTGTATCGAATTGTGGGTCAAAAATCGTGATACGAACCGAATCGTGAGTTTGGTGTATCGTTACATCCCTACTACTTACACAAAGGAAATACAATTGTTACTCACCAGGAATTTTGCTCAGCCTACTACTGGAACCATTATCTGCCAAAGCCTAAAAGAGAAATGTAAGGGTAAAAAGGTGACTGCAAAAATGGTGTTGAATAAAGATACAACATAAGTGCTTATAATTTAAAAAAATTTTCATTCTTGTAGGCAAGTTAAGGCGACAACAGCTAGCAAGTACATAAAAGCCCACCATTTTGCCTTACCAGTCGTGTTGAACTTCGTCGTATGCTAAGACATATGTACAATCAAGCTCAGCAGAAAGCAGGTGTTGTCTCATACACCTGATGCAATTAATCAAGGGCTACATTAGTTGCACAAGGTGTGCTTGAGCTGGAACACAAAATATAGGAACTGGCAAGGGGATTTGTAGTGTCACTTTTGTTTGCATGTGAGAAACAAGGCTAAATCAAAAGAATGGTCCAAAAAATTAAGAGGAGAGATCATCGCCCTTCACAAACAAGGAACAGGATAAAAAATTAAATGAAATTGTGTGATACAAAATGAATTTTTGGGGGAAAAGCTAATGTTGGTTGTGGCATGTGCATGTGAACTCATTTGCTGTTGGTAAAATCTTTAGCACAATGTTTGATTTTATGTGTTATTCATGAGGTTCAAGTATATACCCGTACCATCACAGGAACTTTGAGGATGCATTTAGACTAACAATAAATCTTTGAAGTTTACAGGAACATATACAGTTGTATGCAAACGTTTAGGCACCCCTGACAATTTCCATGATCTGTCAAATAACTGAAGGACACTGAAATTAGGTGTATTGGATGAACAGAAAATGTGAAATACGCATTAAAACTAAATTAGACAGGTGAATAAATTTGTTCACCCCAACAGAAATATCACATAAATATAATAGTTGAGCCTCCTCTAACAGAAATAATAGCCTCTAGACACTTCCTATAGCCTGTAATGAGTGTCTGGATTCTGGATGAAGGTATTTTGGACCATTCCTCCTTGCAAAACATCTCCAGTTCAGTTAGGTTTATCTACAATTATCTACTCAACCAATCACATGGCAGTAGCTTCAATGCATGTAGGGGTGTGGTCCTGGTCAAGACAATCTCATGAACCCCAAACTGAATGTCAGAATGGGAAAGAAAGGTGATTTAAGCAATTTGAGCTTGGCATGGTTTTTGGTACCAGACGGGCCGGTCTGAGTATTTCACAATCTGCTCAGTTACTGGGATTTTCACGCACAACCATTTCTAGGGTTTAGAAAGAATGGTGTGAAAAGGTAAAAACATCCAGTATGCGGCAGTCCTGTGGGCGAAAATGCCTTGTTGATGCTAGAGGTCAGAGGAGAATGGGCCGACTGCTTCAAGCTGATAGAAGAGCAACTTTGACTGAAATAACCACGGTACAACAGAGGTATGCAGCAAAGCATTTGTGAAGCCACAACACGCACAACCTTGAGGCAGATGGGCTACAACAGCAGAAGACCCCACCGGGTACCACTCATCTCCACTACAAATAGGAAGAGGCTACAATTTGCAAGAGCTCACCAAAATTGGACAGTTGAAGACTGGAAAAATTTTGCCTGGTCTGATGAGTCTCGATTTCTGTTGAGACATTCAGATGGTAGGGTCAGAATTTGGTGTAGTCCGAATGAGAACATGGATCCATCATGCCTTGTTACCACTGTGCAGGCTGGTGGTGTAATGGTGTGGGGGATGTTTTCTTGGCACACTTTAGGCCCCTTAGTGCCAATTGGGCATCGTTTAAATGCCACGGCCTACCTGAGCATTGTTTTGACCATGTCCATCCCTTTATGGCCACCATGTACCCATCCTCTGATGGCTACTTCCAGCAGGATAATGCACCATGTCACAAAGCTCGAATCCTTTTAAACTGGTTTCTTGAACATAACAATGAGTTCACTGTACTAAAATGGCCACCCACAGTCACCAGATCTCACCCCAACAGAGCATCTTTGGGATGTGGTGGAACGGGAGCTTCGTGGCCTGGATGTGCATCCCACAAATCTCCAAATGCAAGATGCTATCCTGTCAATATGGGCCAACATTTCTAAAGAATGCTTTCAGCACCTTGTTGAATCAATGCCACGTTAAGGCAGTTCTGAAGGTGAAAGGGGGTCAAACACAGAATTAGTATGGTGTTCCTAATAATCCTGTAGATGAGTGTGTGTATATATACATACTACTATAAATTATCTGCTGATATTGAGTGGAATCCATGCAACCTTCAACTTTAAAAAGATTCCCAGTACCGGCACTGGCCACACAGCCCCATAGCATGATAGAACCTCTACCAAATTTTACTGTGGGTAGCAAGTGTTTGTCTTGGAACGGTGTGTTCTTCTGCCGCCATGCATAAAGCCCCTTGTCATGACCAATTAACCTCATCTTTGTTTAATCAGTCCACAGTACATTTTTCCAAAATTAAGCTGGCTTGTCCAAATGTGCATTTGCATACCTCAAGCGACACTGTGGCATGTGTGCATAAAAGGCTTCTTCCGCATCACTCTCCCGTACAGATTCTCCTTGTGCAATATGTGCTGAATACCTGAACGATGCACAGTGACAACATTTGCAGAAAGATGATGTTGTAGGTCTTTGGAGGTGGTCTGTCGGCTGTTTTGGACCGTTCTCACCATCCTTCAACTTTGCCTGTCCAATATATTACTTGGCCTGCAACTTATGGCCTTAACAATAGCTGTGCCTGTGGTCTTCTATTTGCTCACTATGTTCCTACTTCTTAAAAGTTACTTTTACACCTGTAAAACTCAGATTACAGTAATCAGATTACTTTTAAACAAATGTAGAAGTAACTTGTTACCCAACTCTGTTCCTCACAGTGGACACTGACAATTTAAATCTCTACGATAGCTTTTCGTAGGCTTCCTCTAAACCGGAATGTTGAACAATCTTTTTTTTCAGGTTATTTAAAAGTTGTTTTGAGGCATGTTGCCACTCTTCAGAGGAGAGTCAAAGAGAACAATAACTTGCAATTGGCCACCTTAAATACTTTTTCTCATGATTGGATGCCCCTGTCTATGAAGTTCAAGTCTTAATGAGCTCATCAAACCAATTGTGTGTTCCAATTAATCAGTGCTAGGTAGTTACAGGTATTCAAATCAACAAAACGACAAGGGTGCCCACATTTATGCACCTGTCTAATTTTGTTTTGATGCATATTGCAAATTTTCTGTAAATTCAATGAATCTCATTTCACTACCAAAATATTACAGTGTCCTTCAGTTATTTGATAGATCAAAATAAAACTGCTGATCCAAACACCCAATTATTTATAAATGAAAATCATGGAAATGTCAGGGGTGCCTAAACTTTTGGGTATGACTGTACATAGAGCTGGGCAAAATATCGATATTATATCAATATTGTGATATTAGACTGATTATCGTCTTATATTTTGGATATCCAAATATTGTGATATGATAAGAGTTATATTTTTCTGGTTTTAAAGGCTGGATGGATTACAGTGAAGTGATGTAATTTTCTGAACTTACCAGACTGTTCTAGCTTTTCTATTATTTGCCTTTACCCCACTTAGTTATTATATACACATCAATCATGATTATTAATCAAAAATCTCATTGTGTAAATATTTCTTTGTAAGCATCAATTGTCAACCCTACAATATCGCCACAAAATCAATATGGACGTATTTGGTCAACAATAGCATGATTCGATTTTTTCCATATCACCCAGCTCCAACTGTACATTGTTCCAAAGATATTTCATTTAGTTTCACATGCATTTCTGGAAGTTTTACAAGTTCAGGATATACAGTCCATATTGGAAAGGGACATTTTGTACAGTCTAATTGTAATCCTTCAACTTTATAAATAATAACAAAAATGTGGACACATTGGTAGAGGAAAAACCATAAACTGTAAATACAGCGGGTGAAATAAGTGTTGAACACATCACCATTTTTCTCAGTAAATATATTTCTGAAGGTGCTATTGACATGAGATTTCCACCAAATGTTGGTAACAACTGAAGTAATCCATACATACAAAGAAAGCAAAACAAATAAGTTCAGAAATTAGGTTGTGTAATAATGTAAAATGACACAGGAAAAAAAGTATTGAACATGCTTACTGATATTCATTTAATACTTTGTACAAAAGACTTTGTTGGTAATGACAGCTTCAAGATGCCTCCTGTATGGAGAAACTATTTGCATGCATTGCTCTGGTGTGATTTTAGCCCATTCGTCCACACAAACAGTCTTCAAATCTCGAAGGTTCCATGGGCCTAAATCTTCAATTCTTTCCATAGACTTTCAATGGGATTTAAGTAGGGATGGGCCGATACCACTTTTTATGAAACGAGTACAAGTAAAGAGTATTTCATTTTGGGTACTTGCCGATACGAGAACCGATACAAGTACTTTTAAGAACTATGCCAAATGTCACATTTAAAGCTAAAATCTGCTATTTCTTAGATGTTGATCAGCCAATTCAAATATAGAAAAGTAAATATTCCTACATATTCAGAAGAACATCGTATACATTGCAGGTCAATGTGTAATATTTATTACAGATGTCAATGGTTTAAGTCTCCTTCCCTAATTAGCTAAAGTGAGAGAAACACGTTTGTAAATGCGAACGCAATAGTTTGTTAGAATTTGCCCTAAGCATTGCAGACGTTTTGTGTAAGATGAGAATGTCTGTTTGAAGTGACTTTTTCCAAAACAGGGATACTTACCTAATCATATATTATTTTGTTAAGGTAGCTATTTGATTGTTTTATTATAATCGGTAGCCTACACATAGCTATAATCTATTGAACAAAATTAAATAGGCTACATCGCATTTCCTTTAAGTTATATTTTTTAACGTTAGTATGTCAGAACTCAGAAATACCACTATTTTGTTCACCCAGAAGTTTTGCAAACTACCGATGTCTTTCCTCGCTCAAGGTGGCTTTTAGAGGTCTGGGGGCATTCCTCATGCCGTTTGCTACTGTTATAGTAGGCTATGCGCCGAATAGCATAATAACTTGCATCCTTTATTCGTTCCTGTACTTAAAATGTGCGCATTTCCTTGAGGATTCCAATATTTTTTTACCTATAAATTTACAAATATTAGGCTACATGAAAATAGCAATGAGAAAAACAATTTCGTATTTCGCCATTTGAACTCTACTGGATAACTGCTGAGGAATATTTTTTTCAATAGCAAACGCGTGGCTTGGTTTTTGGAATGATTATGCATTTCAGGCACAATTAAATCGCTTTTCTTTTTTTAAATAGCAATAAATAAATAGTTTTACAGCTTTATAAGCATGGTCTCTGAATGACGAAGTAGACTGTCGTTATCATCAATATGAAATATATGCATGGGGCTGTAAAGCGTTGCGCAGCATAACGTTTTAAAATGTGGAGGAAGTATCGGCTTGGAGTATCGGGCCTTTTTCACAAGTACGAGTACTTATGCCCAGTATCGGGCCGATACCAAGTACTGGTATCGGTATCGGCCCATCCCTAGATTTAAGTCAGTTGACTGGCTGGGCCAGCTTCATTTTCTTTGAAACCAATTGAGAGTTTCCTTGGCTGTGTGGTTGGGATCATTGTCTTGCTGAAATGTCACACTCATTTCATCATCATCCTGGTAGATGGCAGCAGATCTTTGTCAAGAATGTCTCTGTAAATTTGCCCATTCATCCTTCATTTGTGAAGTTTCCCAGTAAAATTTGCTGAAAAGCAGGCCCACACCATGATGTTCCAGCATTCAAACTTAACTGTTGGTATGGTGTTTTTAGGGTGATGTGCAGTGCCATTACTCCTCCAAACATGGCTTGAATTATGGCTAGGGCTGGGCACCAAACGTTGATACTTTCACGCCACTGACCGAAATCAGGGTTGCCAACATTGGGATGTTGGCTGGCGTGAGACTTGGTACAATTTCAATGAGCGTGCGCACAGAGAACACGTTTGTTAACCCTAATTTTAGAAATGTCAGTCCTTGTTAACTATAATATAAACCCTGATTTATGCAAAAAACAACTAATAAAATGGAAACGCTTATTTTTTTACTGCTGAAAGTGTGAGAATCAAGCCAAATGCGTGAGAATTGGCAACCCTGCCAAAATACTCCAACCCTATTGAAAAAAAAAAATGTATCTTTCGGTGCCAAATTTTGGTTCCAAAAGCGTCTGTGAGCCAATAACCATGTAGCATACTTGCGTGTAAGGACCTAAAGTCGCTACTGATTGGCTGTCTATTGCAACTTAAAATACATCATGTGAGACACCACCACTACGTGGAGGATTTCTGAACATACTCGCAGTCGTATACCATTTATAACATTACTATTTGACCAGTCAACATCTTTGTTTTTCCGATGTAACGTTAAGATTACACATTTTTGAAATACTTGACAGATGTGTAATTTCACTACTTAAACAAAACACAGAGGTTTACTACTGCCGTTGTTGCGCTCATTCCTTATTTTGATCAACAATCGAAACTCAATTATTTTCCCCATATCGTTGACTACTCTCTATGTATGTTAGCTTGTGCTACTAGTCGGTTGCTTTAGTTAGCTCTGTCCATTTCCCCCTTCACATTAGCCTCTGCGCCGGTCCACCCTGATGTTAGGAATAGGAAGACCGTACCAAAAAAAGGGTCAATCACTTCACTCTGGCAGCAAGAAGGTAAATGTCCAAGAATAAATCAGTGCTACAGAGTAGTCGCAGGGGTTATTGTTAAAAGTTTGCTAACTTTTTCGACAGTGGAGGACCCATGGTGGAGGTGAGCAAGCTATTGACATAAAGAAGAGTTTTATTTTTTTGAAGGTAGTTTGCCAATATAGCCTCTTTTAGACTGGATATGTTTTTTACTGTTAGTCAGTAAAAAGAATGAAACTTTATTCTAACATTATATTGTCATGTTTTGTGCTTTACTGATTCACAATTAAGGTGGAAAATAAAAGTTTTAGGTTTACTGTATTTTGTTGATGTTGAAATGTATTTTAAAACATACTGTATCAAAAAAGTATCATTAAGGAACCGGTATCAAAACTGAGGTATCCAAATTGGCACCAGATCAAAAGATTAAGCCCTAATAATGGCATCCAAACAGATCAATTTTGCTCTCATCTAACCACACTATATTCTTCCAGTATTTCACTGGCTAAATGGAGAGCAGCAAAGTTTAAATGAGCTTCAACATGCTTTTTTTCAGCAATGGAGTATTGCATGGTGAGCGTGCATACAGGGCATGTTGGTGGAGTGCATTACTTACTGTTTTCTATGAGACAAGAGCACCTGCTAATATGAGACAAGAGCACCTGCTAATATGAGACACGAGCACCTGCTAACATGAGACACGAGCACCTGCTAACATGAGACACGAGCACCTGCTAACATGAGACAAGAGTACCTGCTAACATGAGACAAGAGTACCTGCTAACATGAGACAAGAGTACCTGCTAACATGAGACAAGAGTACCTGCTAACATGAGACAAGAGTACCTGCTAACATGAGACAAGAGTACCTGCTAACATGAGACAAGAGTACCTGCTAACATGAGACAAGAGTACCTGCTAACATGAGACAAGAATACCTGCTAACATTAGACAAGAGTACCTGCTAACATGAGACAACAGTACCTGCTAATATGAGACAACAGTACCTGCTAATATGAGACAACAGTACCTGCTAAATGCTAATTGTTTAAGCTTTTCACAAGTGGTCTTTGGCTCTCGGACAACTCTTCTAATTATTCTTTTCACACCTCTGCCAGAAATCTTGTGAAAAACACATGGCAGGGTTGCCAACTTTGGGAGTTTGGCTGGCGTGAGACTCGGTACAATTTCAGTGCGCGTGCTTGCGCGCGGAGAACACTTTTGTTAGTCACGCCAGATGCGTGAGAGTTGGCAACCCTGGCAGTGTGCTCCGACTCCCAACCATGTTCCGAATCTAACACTGAACTTTTCACACGCAACTGACGTACAGGTTCAAGGTTTTCAGTGAATCAACGATCAGAGAATCATGCAGTGAGAACGTGTTAGGCAGATGTTACAGCTGTGGGACTACTCTCCTGTCATTAATACGCTGTGGTCTAGTCATCAACAGAATATTAACGGATTAAAAGGGGAGAAAATTTGATTTTGGTGTGACATTTCTCGCGTGCGCGTGAGAGCGTGAGGTTGATGCTGAAAGCGTGAGTGTCACGCCAGATGCGTGAGAGTTGGCGACCCTGCATGGTCGAGGCAAATTTATGGTGTAATGATTGTCTTTCCACTTCCATTATATGGCCCCAACAGTGCTCACTGGAACATTCAGAGGCTTAGAAATGTGCTATAACCAATGCCATCATTATGTTTTGCAACAATTAGGTTGAGACAGCTCTTTGCTTTTACCCATCATGAGATGTCTTGTGACACCTTGGCAATGAGACCTTTTTGAAGGCCATCAGTTGGGACTGAAACAGCTGATATTCATTTGCACTGGTAGGGGGCTGGATTGCTTTTTAATTTACTGATTGTTTTCAGCTGTTGTCTTGGCTTTCCATGCCTTTTTGCACCTTCCTTTCTTCACGTGCTCAATACTTCTTTCCTGTGCCATTTCACATAATTTTTTGTGTTGGTTTCTTTGTAGGTATGGATTACTTGGGTTGTTACCAACATCTGGTGAAAATCTCATGTCAATAGCACCTTTGGAAATATATTTACTGAGAAACATGGTGACATGTTCAATACTTAATTCACCTTCTGTATATACTACACATGTATGCTGATGAGGTATAGCATTGGCTATAACCTACCTGTTGAGAAACAGCTGCAACATATCCCAATGCATGTGCACACAATTTGCTTCTACTGCCAGGTATGGCAGAAAATGTCTCGGAGGGGGCAACAGGGGCTGGAACCACAGGGACTAGCTTGGTTTTTGTTTTTGCAGTCCGTAATGGAAGCTGGGACAGAGTTGTAGGTAGAGGTAAACGTGACTTAGTGCAGGAGGTGGCACTTTGCGGCTGAAGGAACATCTTTCTATCAGTGACAATGTCTGAGGGCACTGGTGGTTGGGCTGGTTTCAACAGACAGCCTGAAGATAAACTTTTACGCACGTCTGAGGTTCTCTCTTGTTTACCAACAGCATTCGACATAACCATGGGAGTGGATGTTAGCAGTCTGTTTGAATCAAAATCAAAGGTGTCGTCTAAGTTAAAGATGTCACTCTTATGGTTATCAGCACTTTCATTACAAATACTGTGGGACGGGCCTGGTTTGAATTGTGCCAAAGAAGTAGAAACATCAACTTCAGGGCTGGTTGTTGGTTCTGGGTCAGTTAGAATCTCAAGGCTGCTCAGAGGATGTGCATTGCAAACACTAGTTACTTCTGTAGTGTAACCAGGCATCACAGGTTGGCAAGCTTCAAACTTGCTATTCATAGGTCTAATGTGCTCCACAGAATTCAACCCAGTTGTTACGTTAATGGGCTCAGTAAGAATCAATGTAGGGTTATGTCCATCTTGCTCAGTCTGACATTCAGATGTGCCATTTTTTGTGTTCTTCCTCATTTTCTTGGACTCTGAATCACACAAAACCCCACTTATTGATGAGGACAGTGGCACTGTGCAGGTCTTAAACACCTCCCCATCAGGGCTGATTATATGGGTGACATTACAATCTGTGACACTGGAAGTGGCCAAGTTTGAACTTGGGATCACAACAATCTCTGTGGTCAGGTTCTGTACCTGATGTTCCAAAGAAAACATCCTGTCAGGGCTGATTACGTGGGTGATATTACCATGTGACACACCAGAAGAGGGCAAATTTGGATTTAGGACTACAGCTGGCACAGCAACTTCTGTGGTCAGATTCTGTACCTTATGTTCTAAGGAATTCTGACTTACTGCGCAGCACTGAAATAAATCACGTGTTCCCTCCAAGGCAGATCTGCAGACATTTGAGACATTGACTGATATTGTGTTCTGAACAATTGTTGGCACAGGACCGTCTGACAAACAAAGACACAAATTGGAGTTTTCTGCAGTATTCACATTCTCTTTAATTGAGAACATCTTGTTTGTTTCCTCCATGGAATATCTGGAGACACTTGAGCCATTGATGGACATGGTCTCCCCAAGATTTGTGGGCACAGGACAATCTTGCAAACTGAGGCAAATATCAGAACATTTCTGCAAATCTTTATGGTAATCTTCTTCCTCTGGTGGTGTTTTGACACAATATTTTTTAGAGAGACAAGTATCTGGACATGTGTTTGACAAGTCCATTGTGGAGCTGCAATCAGCTGGCTCTACCACGTTAGGCCCGAAGCAAGAGAATTCTACTGTATCATCAAAACAACTTATACCGCTGCAGTTTGGCAAAGTTTCATTTTCAATATTCCAGGTCTTTGAGAAATGCATGGGACTCAAACCTGGGCAGCAGGAGTTCTGCCTATTAAATCCCACATGTTTTAAATAAGGAGTGAGCATGGTTTTTGGGGTTGACATTGTTTTTTGGTTAACAGCCAGTAACTTGGCTCTGGGCTCCCAAGTTACACCAGTTTGCTGCAATGGGGTAGCTGACTGGCCACTCTCTGCAAGAGATAAGGTTTCTTTACTTACTACACTATAATCTAGTAAAGTATCCATATGGAGTGACAGGGACGGGCCATCTGTATTTGGCCCAGGGTCACTCAAGCTAGATGGTTGTGGACAAATCAGATGAGTTGTCGAATTACTCTTATCGGAGCTGCTTTTAGACATCATTATCATGGAATTCTGGCATTTCTGGTTGCTTGACTTGACAATGGGCTTGGTATTGATGGAATGGGACTGATTGATAATCCCACTGTCTCTTAGGTGACTTCTTTGCTCAATAGAGCCAGGTGGCAGACTCAGTGCTTTTTGCTTCAAGGCAGGATCCTCTGCATGACCCCAGAGACAACTGGCAGGGAGGTTCAAATTCTCCTTATCTGTAGCCTTTAAGGTAGAAACAGAAATCAAATCAATATACCAACATCATTACACACACCTATGGTAAGTAAAATATTTTATAAATTGTGAAGAATTGGCACCACTGTGCCATGGTGACCAGGGTTGGTATCCTGGACAGTGCATTCCAGCAATGCCCGAGGGCTCTACCAATGCCAAAAAGTTTCTGATATTATGGTGAAAAACTGTAGGGCCCTATGGTTTCCACGTTGCGGAAAACACGGACGGAATCGCCAAATCTATCAATAAAAACGGAATTTACTTTTAACACGGAATCTCGCGGAATTTGCAAATTTTCGACCAATCTATATGTATTTTTTCTATAATCCAAATATATTCCAGTGATATTAACAACTGTCATTGAGTTGTCCTAATACAAAAGGCAGCAAACATGGAAGTTAATTTGCGCTCCAAATATAGGCTATATGCAGTGTGTTTCTCTACCAAATTTGGCCAGCATGTGCTCCGTCATATAGTTCAAACTTTGTAATCCGCTTGATTTAATCCAGTATTCACTCCATTCTAAATTTTCCAATCAAACAACGCTTGTTTCTCCATTCAATCACTTATCCAAATGCATATACCTAGGTATAGGCTACTGTGTTCCTTCGCCTGAAGCAATTCACTGACGGTCTTGCTAATCAGGCAGCTCGCACTCAGGGAGAGCAAGGTCGAAATAGCGGGACTGCTGCTGAATCTTATGGCTTTGTCCACACGATTGCGCCTAATACAACTTCTTAAAATAACGTTTATAAATATTTTTGTTTGTCGTTGTTCCACTTTTCTTCCATATCTTAGGAAATCATTGTCTACTCTTATTTTTTTACTGTGGGTAGATTCATCTGTAAGAAGAAATGATGTGTTATTAACATGACTAATATTTCGTGAAATAGCCTTCTGCCTGTCTAGAAATAAGTACTTTGATCATATGGAAAGTAAATTTAGCCTACCTGGCAATGACTGCGCAAACTGTACAGCAAAATTGTCTATATTTTAGGTTTGGGTGTGGGCTTCTGAATGCAACATTGTCCAAATCACGGAATTGGCCAAAAAATAACACAGATTTCATAGGGCCCCAAAACTGTTATATTCTGTGCGTTCAATAAAAACATAGATTATTGAATCCCCCCCCCCCACACACAC
>JACXGM010006647.1:10498-32452 GCA_016801145.1 Umbra pygmaea | reverse complement strand
TAATGATGTGTTCAACCATCCCTCATCCTATCACATCCACCTCAGCGATCAAAGGTTCCCTAATTACTACAGTGATGTAAAATGATGGCCATTCATTCACTACTCAGGCAAATCGAAGAGACAGGGATGGCTTGCTTTAACATTCCGTCGCATCATGTGTTTTCATCCTTTCATCAACTATTGGCTTTTATATTACAAGTAGTCTGTGTGTGCCTTGTCAAAGGATCTTTATCTTAACTCTTTAGATTTATGAGTGTTTTTTTGGCCTTCTGTGTGCATTAGCTGTGATTAGGAGTTAAAAAAGGGTTAATGTTGATATTATATCTTTAATATTTAAATACAGACGTGGGGCACTGTGAATCCTTTTCAGCTGTAAGTTTTATCTCAGCCAGATCGGGACAACACCACAACATATACACTACCTATTTTATGGGTTTTTCAGAAGCTAATTCACTATACCATTTACAATCCTCAATGAGAGTAGAGTATCAGGGAGAAGAGAACGCTATTCTTCTGTCCTACTATGAATCTTTATATAAGTTATCTTTACAGTACCAAGGAGGACGAGGAAAAAGACCACAAACAATGTAAATATTGTTTTATCTGCTTGATCTTAACTGAACATTCTTTATGAGAGGAATCTAACATTCAGATGAGGCAAAACTTTTAATAAAATAACATTGTTAATCAGGAATATGGAAAACCCATAGTAGCTGAGTGTAATCATCCCGTATATGATCTATGTAAAGACTTCCATTTTGGATGAACATCATCATGTGTCTGTGTGTGTTTCTCTGCTTGTCTAGTTTTATGTTTCTCATTTTTCAGCATTTAATAAGCTCTGTTTCTGTCAATATTTTCTTGTCAGTATTAATTCCCAAAACATTACTTCTGGATCGGAAAACCTAGTAAGTGCTTTGATTATGTTTAACTCTCCATAATTGCTTATAGTACAATATTTGAAGATTCTATGTGTAAAAGTCTCATTATTACAGTAGATACCCACTGTAATGATTAGAAGAGTACATTTGTCAACGTTTCTTGCTAGCTTTCTGGGTATAAAAGCCAAATGAGCTGCCAGCTTACTGCAGACCTAGCAGCTAGACTAGTTATTAAAAGCTTGAACAACTACTTACCCAGTCAATGATGACAAGCAATAACCAGGTGTTAGTTGATTAAAGTTACTTTGATTTGAGCATGAATGAGTGTGTACATGAGAGCTTGGTAAGCTAGCTAGGAAGCTAATATTATTTCTCTGATTCTAGAATCATGCGTCATTGAGAGAGGAAGAGGAAAAAGAAAGATCATCAACTTTATTCAAGGGTAAATTGTACTTATTGTAACGGCTCCTCTTGGTTCAAAATGAGGATTCGTACATACATGTAAATGCTGAGGGTTTGTTTGATTAATGGGACTGTGGCACCACCTTCTGGACACTTAGTTATATGTCTCCATTCCTTTTGAATTTCGTTAGTTAGTGTTTGTGTTTTTTAATTGTGTATGCTACAGTAAATAATCTCTTAAATTTCCAGTGTGTGGGTGCTTCATTGTTGGTAATTTACCCTGTTAGGTGTGCTACAGGCTTGTGTAAATTTTTACTTCCGTTCTCCAACACGACAAGTGTGCTAATGAGTGTTCGTCCAGAGAAGGTTTAAATCTATGTAGACTCAGCTAGCAATTCCCAGTGTCACGCTACCTTAATGTGCTGTAAGTCATCGTCCTGAGAGGGATTAAATCTATGTATACTCAGCTATTCCTCATTCCGCATTGTACTGTGTAATTGCCCGCATTACCACTGTCCTAAGATGGCTTAGTTGTTTTGTTATTTTCAGTGTTCTAAATAGAGTACAGAACACAGATTCCCGCATTGGTCTCCAAATTCTTCACACCACCTGTTGTGATAACATAGCTGTTGTTGGGGGAAATTGACATTGGCTTAGTGAACATTGACTATTCACAGATGTCTTCATGAAAATGTATCTAATATAAAATGTATCTACCTATGGTAGTATTTGTAATTCCAACCTGGCAGTTGATAGAAATCAAAGAACCCAAGATTGTGAGGACTTGTAGAGCTGGTCTCATCCAGATAGTTTAATTAAAGAAATG
Source organism: Umbra pygmaea (assembly GCA_016801145.1). Lineage (NCBI taxonomy): Eukaryota > Metazoa > Chordata > Actinopteri > Esociformes > Umbridae > Umbra > Umbra pygmaea. The sequence goes on along the minus strand of JACXGM010006647.1, from coordinate 30,343 downwards.
CCACTTTTAAGGCACTTGTTGGGCAACAGTCTTTATGCAATGGCTAATCCCATGTTTCTGGTTTCACCACCTGTTACTACCCTCTAAGCAATTGAGGTTGAAAAGACGTTGAAAAGACGTTGAAAAGACGTCTTTCAAAATATTTTGCTCAGTGGGTAGCTACATTTCTATAAGTTCATTATCCTTAAGGCTCGGTAGGGGAGAATGGGGTAATGTGAGACATCGGGTAATGTGAGACACCCCCTATATCTAGGCAACGGAACACATTTATGATCATGTGACCATTTAGTTTTCAAGCCCCTCCCATTTACCCGTGGTCATGAAGGAGAGGACCTCATGATGCTGTGTTAAGCATGTTAATTTCACAAAAATATATTTTTTGCGTGTAAAAGTAAATTTTCTTGATGTCAACTTAATCAACTCTTGTGCCAAAGCAAATTGATTCAGGTAGAAAACTTATATCATACATGTTGTTGAACTACCAACATATAAAACCATGTGATGATGCTAGCTGAAAATTAGATATTGGTAAGAGAGATTGTTTTTTCTAAAACATCCTGTGTAGGGTGGGGTAAAGTGAGACAAATGCTGTGGGGTAAAGTGAGACATGAGGCACAAGTTAAGTTTAGTCTTAAACATATTTTAATGTAATAATGAATTACCTATATTTTTATTTTTAATTTCATAAACATTGTAGAAAAGCCATCATACCAAGGCAATACACCAGGAAGACAACCTGGGACACCCCTCGAGGAGATGTAGAGTGCAGCCGCTGAGTTCCAGGAAGGAAATAATTCTTTAAGAGCAGCTGCAAGGGATAGAAATATTGACAAGTCAAGTCTCCTAAGGTTCATAAAGAAAAAAGATAAAGGGAAATTAAAATCAATAGCATTGGGTGCAGTAGCTGAGGCAAAGAGAATATTTACAGATGAGATGGAGGAGAAGCTTGCCAAACACTTGAAACAACTAGCTGAACAGTTCCATGGCTTTCCTCCAGTTAAGTGCCGTCAGATGGCATTTGAATATGCAGAGAAAAATGACATCCTTGTCCCTGCCAATTGGACAAGGACAGAATGTGCAGGTAGGCTAGGGTGTGCAAGAGATCACATGATTCTGCAGGTTAACTAAGGCCAACTGATCTTACCACAAAGCTAAATATTCTAGCTAATAATGAATTGTTTACTCTAGGTGAAGATTGGTTTGGCAACTTCCTAGCATGTCGCCATCTCCCTGTCCGAACTACAGAGGCAACATCCCCAGCTGGTTCACTTTACCCCCTTGATTTCTCTTGTCCCCCCTAAACTGGGGTAAATTGAGACACAAGACCACTTTTTTAAAAACAACCATATTTTCACTGCCCTTCTTCCTTAATACATTCTAATAATTGCCATTTTTAGGAAACATCCTGAATTAAAGGGAAATGTGTACATTTTACTAATATATAATTGTAGCCCGCTTAGAGAGGAGCAAATGTAAAAAATGTCTCACTTTTTTTTCACACCCCACTCTCCCCTATTCAGTTAATAAAGTAACTAGTTAGCCATGACTTGAAGACCTACATTGGAAATACATTGCCAATAACTAATCTTAGTTCACTAATGTAGGCTTGTAATGTTATCTATAAGAACTTGCATAGCCTATCTGAAGTGATTGATTAGAAAATGTCAGAGACGACATGGAAGAAAATGTTATAGAATTGTTAAATAAATTGTTTAATTCTATGGTAACCTTCATAGATGTGTTGGTGTGGGTTGAAATATATATTTGGTACTATATATTAAACACACTTGAGAAATTATGCTTTTTCAGAAAGTGTAGATGAAAGATAATATTTAAGGCTTAGGAGCCCGGCTACTTATGTCTATTGAAATATACATTTTCAGCAACACCCCTATTACTCAGCCAATCAGACTCATTTACTGCCCTGGGCAACTCCAGGTCCTGAACCTCACCTTAAATTACACACCTACAAATCTGACCCGGTGCTTGAACCCAATTAGTGAACAAAGACACGTCTAAAATATGTTCCAAAGCATGACTACTAATCTATTGGCCAGCTCTCTCAGCTTCTTTATTGCTAGTAAACACGTCTACACTGTTTGTAAACTTTCAATTCTATGATAAACCAGAATCCCTTGGCACTATTTAGGAAAACAGAAAAGACAAGTTGAGACACTAAACAAACCTATTGACTTTAAGTATTTGTTCATTTATTGTACTAATCCATTTTAATAGACAATGCATAGCTACTGTAATTCCTCCTAAAATATATAAATACATTTTTTTTATATTCTATGTTAAATGATTTTAACATATAGATTGATAATTGTAAAATCAAGAATATTAATAACCAACTTACCTTAAAGTTACAATATGTAGTATCAATCAAAACAATAACAAAGTACATACTTTGCATTAAAAGCAAACATCACTATACATATATTATATATATTTCTTAGTTGTGTACTTACATTATCCTAAATGTTTCCAACAACTTTAAAATCCAGAGAAATTTGTAATATAATTCGAAGACACGGGACGTTTTATTTTGTCGCCCGTCAATGGCGTCATATTACCTTGGACTGCTCTAGTTGCTATAAGTTCCAGGGAACCGCCAAACATAACGTGAATAAAGTTATAATTTTTTTAACAATGTATTACTTTGTCAGTGAAAATTTTTTCTGCTGGAGACGAGACGCTAGATTGGAAGGTTGTCATTGACGACGATAACAAAACCCATGATCCCACGCAACTTTCCGACGTCTTCCAAGTACATATTTTGCTATTTGGCGGCCAAAAACTACATATTGTACGTTTAAGTCTAAAAAATAAAAACCTTGTGTGTGTGCACAATTATTAGTCAATGACTGCTTTCAAGATAATTTCAACAGTTAAGCAGATACAATGCTGTCGGTGAAGCCAAAAATTTATTTTGAATATGAAATGGAATATGGGTGGTTGAAAAAAGTTTTTGATAAACTTCAAATATTAAGCATGAAAATTATTGAGTTGTGTTTTACCACTACTTAGCTTTGCAAAAACCTTTTTAATTATGTTTATATTGTCATGGTGATGCGTGTTCAGCACTTTGAGATGCATTTTATGTATGAATAGTGCTCTATAAAAAAAGTATGATTAATTGATTGATTAAGTCACCCTTCATTTTAATTATTTTCACGAGCCTTCCATCCATATAATCTTTAGTTTTTTTCATTTGTTCACGACCAACTTTACTTTTTACCACAGCTTCCCAAGTGTTGTTCAAAGATGTGTAATAATTTCCCTCCCTGTAGATGTTATGCTTCAAAAGGGCATACTAGTTCCCAATTGGGTTGAAATGGGCCCAGGTCATTATTCAGTCATTCCTTTAAGACTTTTCTGTCTAGCGAAGCAATAGATTTACTGAGACATGTGAGGGAGCATTGACTTGCATATGTATCTCGGTCCTCTTGATTGCTACTGATACTGTTTGATGAACATGTCTTCCAGAATCTGGCAGTTATTTTGGGAGTTGCAACAATAAAATGTCCAACAAGCTGATCATTAATGATTGCAATCCACACTATTACCCCAACCCAACTTGCTGCCACCTAACTCAAACTGGAGCCCTGTGACTATTAGTGAATAGTCCATAAATAGTAATCTCATCTGTCCATGAAACCTTTTAAAAGTTCTGAGGTATTTCTAGGCCCATTCGTAACACTTCAGCTTATGTTTATTATTGAGTGGCAGTTGTGTTTCTACCTACCAGACCTTAGCAATGCCCTTGACCTCTTGATGCCGTGTACTTTGGATGACTCCAGGAAGGTTGAGCCTGTGAAAAGTTTTTGTACTGGAGGTTAAGTTGTTCCTGGAGGCTTCATGTTTAATTCTTCACAGGTTTTTTGCTTCTTCTTCTCCTTAATACATTTTTTGCAACACAACTGACTATTACCAAACAAAGCATTTGACTGAATTGTGATCACGCCTTAATTGTTTGGCAATTTCAACAGGTTTTCTTCCTTTTGATAGGGTGTATAGATGTGTTTTCTTTTCAGCATCAACTAGAGCTACAGCCTTGAGGCTCTATTGTCGTGGCATGTGGGGTATTATTTTAAGAAGTATATTACCTTTGAAGCTTTCAAAACATTCTTCATATTTAGAAAGATAATATTTAGTGAGAAATTTGCTGGCCGGATTATAAAGGTGCGTGTTTGGTGTGCTTCACCCCACTGTCTGTCAAGAAAGTGTCCATTTGGCTGCAGGTGAACTTGGGTCCATTGTAACTCAGCAAGCCAATGCACCAGCAAGCCAAGCCTGCTAAACAGGCTTCCTAGGTTTTTAATTGTCTTAATTGATGTGGTCGGTTTTAAGATTTTAAGCTCCAGCTATGTCAAGTGGTTGTCCAAAGCAGTGATTAGTGATTATGCTTTACTCAGATGGGTCAGCAAAGTCTACATACACAGCTGTAAGAGCTGGGGCCCACGCTCAAGGTTGACGTAGCAACAGCGTATGACTTCCATTTTCTAATAATAATAATTGGATAATCATACATTTATTGGTACCATTTATGAAATTAGCCATGACATCGTTCTCTATCCAGCCAACTTTTATTGTTCCACCCGCAAAAATAATTGCTCAGGTGGGTGAGGCTTGTTATATGACTTTTTCGCTTGCTGAAAGGATGTACTGTACGGATGTGAAGGGCGTAGTACATTTTGTTTGGCATAGCAGATAGTTTACAGGTGGTTGGCAAAATAACAAAAACACCTAACAATATACAAACTGGATTCCAAAAAATTTGGGACACTGTACAAATTGTGAATAAAAACAGAATGCAATGATGTGGAAGTTTCAAATTTCAATATTTTATTCAGAATACAACATAAATTTCATATCAAATGTTGAAACTGAGAAAATGTATCATTTCAAGGGAAAAAAGTTGAGTTCAAATATCATGGCATCAACACATCTCAAAAAAGTTGGGACGAGGCCATGTGTACCACGGTGTGGCATCCCCTCTTCACTTTGTAACAGTCTACAAACGTCTGGGGACTGAGGAGACATGTTGCTCAAGTTTAGGAATAGGAATGTTGTCCCATTCTTGTCTAACACAGGGTTCTAGTTCCTCAACTGTCATAGGTCTTCTTTGTTGCTAGCCTGGTTAACACCAGACCCTTCTCAGTTCTGACTGAGAGTGGGTCTAGGCAAGGTTCATTCACAGCCCATTTCCAAAGGGAACGGACGCCGCTCAAATGCCTCAATTGGATATATCAGACTTTTGTCGAGTCGGCAAGACCGCGACAACATCTTTTTTAGATATAAAGGCTTTGAGTGTTATTTGCTCGTTTTTTAACAAAAAAGAAACGTTCAAATTGCTTAAAACAGACATGATAGCTGATTCGAACTAATGATATTGCGGTGGTTCCATTGCAGCAGTCATTGTTGTAATTGTCTGGTTGAACCAATGACAGTATAAGCTGCGCTATCGTCATCATATAAAGCCCGCCTCAACGGTTGTGATTGGTGCCTCGATTTGGAAAAATTAGAAATGGGCTTGAATGGGCTCTTGGCCAAACTGACTTGCAGAGCAAATCTAAATTTGACAGAAATCCGTCGGGGTTCTGCCAGGCTACTTTGTCACATCATCCTCTTATTGATGCGCTAAATGTTTTCTATGGGTGAAAGATCTGGACTGCAGGCTGGCCAATTGGAGTACCCGAATCCTTCTTCTACTCAGCCACGATGTTGTAATTGATGCAGTATGTGGTCTGGCATTGTCAAGTTGGAAAATGCAAGGTCTTCCCTGAAAGAGACGACGTCTGGATGGGAGCATATGCTGTTCTAGAACTTGAATAGATCTTTCAGCATTGTTGGTGCCTGTCCAGATGTGTAAGCTGCCCAGGCCACATGCACTCATGCAACCCCAAACCATGAGAGATGCAGGCTTCTGAACTGAGTGCTGATAACATCTTGGGTTGTCCTTGTCCTCTTTAGTCCGGATGACATGGCGTCCCAGTTTCCCCAAACACACTTCAAATTTTGATTAATCTGACCACAGAACAGTTTTCCACTTTGCCACAGTCCATTTTAAATGAGCCTTGGCCCAGAGAAAACACCTGCGCTTCTTGATCCTGTTTAGATAATGCTTCTTTTTTGACCTGTAGAGTTTTAGCCAGCAACAGCGAATGGCACGGTGGAATGTGTTCACCGACAATGTTTTCTGGAATTATTCCTTAGCCCAAGTTGTGATTTCCATTACAGTAGCATTCCTGTATGTGATGCAGTGCTGTCTAAGGGCCCGAAGATCACGGGCATCCAGTATGGGTTACGGCCTTGACCCTTACGCACAGAGATTGTTCCAGATTCTCTAAATCTTTGTCTGAAATTATGCACTGTAGATGATGATAACTTCAAACTCTTTGCAATCTTTCTCTGAGAAACTCCTTTCTGATATTGCTCCACTATTTTTCACTGCAGCATTGGGGCAATTGGTGATCCTCTGCCCATCTTGACTTCTGAGAGACACTGCCATTCTGAGAGGCTCTTTTTATACCCAATCATGTTGCCAATTGACCTAATGAGTTGCAAATTGGTCCTCCAGAGGTCCTTATGTGTACTTTTAACTTTTCCGGCCTCTTATTGCTACCTGTCCCAACTTTTTTGGAAAGTGTAGCTCTCATGAACTCCAAAATGAGCCAATATTTGGCATGATATTTCAAAATGTCTCACTTTCAACACTTGATATGTTATCTATATTCTATTGTGAATGACATATACATTTTTGAGATTTGTACATTATTCCATTCCTTTTTTACTCACAATTTGTATAGTCTCTCAACTTTTTTGGAATCCTGTTTGTATTAATATCAAGAACCTAGTAAAGAGTGAGGCCAACCTTAGCTTTTAAAACAGCTAAAATCCTTCTGGGAATGCTGTCATACCTGTCCTGTACTGTGTGTTGTGGGATACTGCAAAATGTTTCAAGAGGAAAAGTATCCAGGTCTCAGAAGGAGGGTGAAATCTACATCAAACTCTTCCCCTAAAGGTTCAATGATGTTTAGATGGGGACTCCATGGAGGGCATTTGACATCTAAACTCACTTATTATTAAAATAAACAGTGTCTACATGGTAGGGTACACCTGCTCCTGTAAAATGGCATCATATTCCTTGACCAATATGAGGATGAATCCTGAGCCATGGGTGGGTTGGCTCCACCTGGTGGCCAGACATGGACAATAAATTATTAATCATTGCACTTATCTTGTCTGTGTGAATGCACATAAATATCATCAGCTGTCCCATTTTATCATATCAGTGTTTGTATAAATGATACTCCTCTGACTCATTTCACTTGCATGTCATTGTGGAGTCAGTATTTTGATCATATCATCATTATAATTCATATGTTCAAACTCCAAGTTGTATAAACTGGAATGCTTATTGGATTTAAGTATATATCAGGTAATGTGTATTTGTGTAATGAGGGAGGGTGTGGCTTAAGGAGATCAACACCCCATATCAATTTGTGCATAATTATTAGGCAGCTTCTGCTCCTCTGGCAAAATGGGCCAAAAAAGAGTTTTAACTGTCTGTCAAAAATGGAAAAAATCTTTCAGAGGGATATAGCACTCTTGAATCTACTTAGATATTAGTTTAGTTAGTTTAATTCCAAATTGTCAACAGGGTCGCAAGAAACTTGCCTAATAATTGTGCACACAGTGTACATATCCGTTGTGCAGCACTATTCTTGTGTTTGACAGAGCCTCCAGAAAGCTACTATTGTTTGTTATTTCCTGTCGACTTTAATAAATCAAGACGACAGAGACTAATGCTTTCTGCCTCCATTATCTACCATATATCAACAACAGCCTTGTTACAATGACCATGCAGAGCACTCATCTGACCTCATGTACCATGAGATGGCTGCCTATACCATTACAGATCCCGCACATTTAATAGTTGGCAGCAGACATTTTAGATGAACAGGCAACCTTTCTCCAGAACTGTCTGGATGTAAGAAATCGTATCCACCCAATGTACCGTCCGACTGGTTGATTACAGTGCAGGTTGTGTTTCCACAACCGATTGGAAAATGGTTTGCGCATAAGCTATGGTAAGCTATTGTGATTGACAGTGGGAGAGAGAGTGAATTTGCACAAATATACAATGTGTATAAAGACAGGAAAACAAGTGTATGGCTCAACAATGTATAGGAAAAATATAAATAAAATGATTGGTAGAACAATACCAGGCAACTTGTAAGTCTGATTCAAACAACTTTGTAGAGAGAAATAATTCAGTTTAATAGGGGTGTAGAATTTCACTGGTGAGAAGGCAACTTCCTCTTTCAGAAACACACTTATAAAGCTGTAAAACCTATTTCTTCTGGGGGGTCTGCACGGTGTAGAGGGCTAAGTCGCTGCATTGCAGGAAAGTCTATATCATGATAATCCGTGGTTCAAGCCTGGTTATGGGTTCCCTGATTTCCCGCATGATGCAATGCAAATTGGCTTAGCGCTGCCCGGGATTTGGGTTAGATAAAGCAGATTATCTATCCTGCCATGCCACTCTCCAGCAAATCCTTGTGTCCAGACTGGGCACCTGTAAATTAAATTGCAGAAGTATATTTGGTGAACATAATCATCCCATACATAATCTAACTAAAGACTTCTGTGTTGGATGAGCAGTGCGAAAAGAACGGCTGGGCGACATGTGGTTGGATGTGCCCGCCCCTCGCAATCCCACAGATCCGTCCAAGGAGTTCATTAAAATATGAAAAAGCAATTCATATAAGTGAATGTTTCCCTACACTATGTAGTGTTTTGTTACACACAAAAGCAACGCCTAAAATTCATGACAGTTATTAAAGACAGACCTGTGATTGACGCAATATCTGATGAAATGGGAAAGTAAGATATAAAATTATTGATGTACCCATTACTATTTTTATGTAAGCATGGTATAAGTGTATAAAACAGAATTTTTATTTAGAATACTCGAGAAAATGTATCAATTCAAGTAAAAAAATCAACAAACATTGGCTGTCGAATTTCTCAGTTTGTAACCCCACCCACTTTTCCGGTTTGTCCCGGAAGAGTAATAGGTACGGTATTTATTTCCTCTGCTATAGACTGGTACGGTAAGCTACCCAGAGGGATGGTTATAGATGGGTAAGTGCAATTGTCTTTACCAGTGCAACAATCTCAGACACAAATCAGCTTTTTAGCCTCACAGTGATCAATAACAAAAGGCAGCTGTAGGAACTCGGCTGCTGCTTTGTTGAAGCAGCTGCCACCGGCCAATAGCCGCAAACTACATTTGCGATAAGGATAACCCATCACTTCCAATTCCTCCTCAGGACCCCCGGTCGTTTGCGGACTCACTGCTATATAGACTGACACTGGTATATAGACTGACACTCCTATATAGACTGACAGCACATTTGTACAAGAAATGTGAGGGGCCCTTGTCTTGATCAACAATTTTACATTCACAGCTCAAATGCTTTCTTAACAAGTTAAGTCATGGTGCGTTTAAGTATAGCAGAACGTATCACGGCTGTTGAGACATTTGTGAGACATCTCTGTTATCACCAATCATCCTATAGCAGGTATATAACTGGCATGCTTGTTACATAGCTACATAGAAAATGCCTTGAAACAAGCACATTAAAAATATACATACAAACTGACATGCAAAGCATCTGTGCATGTGTGCTGCTTTTATAGCCTTTAGGCAGCATCCATCCAGCCTAAGCATGCCCAGACATGCCCATGCTCTATCAGTTCCACAAACGTTATACAACCTGCCCTAAGTGCATGCCCAGACATGCCTGAGTTACACAAAAGCAGCTTAAATGTGAGCAAAATGTTAATAGACTTACATTATGAGTAGGGATGGGCCGATACCAATACAAGTACTTGGTATCGGGCCCGATACTGGGCACAAGTACTCGTACTTGTTAGGGTTGGGTACTGTTCGCATTTGAACCAACACCAGTCCCAATACCAATACCTTGTATTCGATACCGATACCCAACGGGTATTATTTCGGTACTTAGAAAATCTAAAGAGATGTGGCTAAAGGTGGCAGCACATAAAATATACACATGTTTATACATTAAAATCTGATTGCTTAATTGATTACATTTATGCTTGATGTTGGCTAGTTAGCCAAGCTGATACACAGCCGAATACTGTTATGATGATGAAAATAACATGAGTCGTCGACATGTCCTAAGCTGTGTGAAAAATACGCTATTAAAATGCTTATGATAATGATGGTATAATGATAAAGTAATAAAAAAGCCCACTTATCTCCAACAACAATTTATCCAACTACTGTAGGTATTATTTTACCTGAACATGACAATGAATTTGATGTTATGCTGTCTCCCCTGAAGTTTTGTCCCTGGAGGGCTCAACGTCTTCAGAGCTACCATTGATAGCTGCGGGCAATTTTTATTAAGTTTCTATTTGCATATCACGTCACAAATATTACAACGAGTTGTCTGTTTGAGAAGGTGTTTCCTTAGGTTTGATGTGTTGCCATGCTAGTTTCTATATCACATTGCAAATATTACAACGAGTGTTGTCTATGGCTGTATCAAGTTTAGAAAAGTGTAGCCACACTTCTGACCGGTTTCGGCTCCAATATCATCCAACTGCAGCGCAAATGGGCGTTCTTGTGCTGGTGGGGGTTCCCGTATTCATAAACTGGAATGCCCTGGAACACATTCCATAGCGGTCAAATTAATTATATTACAACCATGGTTACAACATTCATGGTTAAGGTTAGGCATGAGGTTACTAACCAACGCAGTCTCACGGCATTTCGTAATATATTGTAATTTGTCACGCAATTTTAATCTGTTGATTCGTCTACACGGACACGATTTTCTCATTTTTATCCTTGTTTTTTAGCACATTTCCTTTTCGTGTCTCTCAGCACGTTTCAAAATGAATGTATTTAAATTGGAAGCATCATGACGTAGCATTTCAGTAAAACGTGTTCTTCTAATATATTTTAGATGGGTTTAACAGCAAGGTTTAATTCAGAGTGGTTAGGGTAAGGGTTTGGGTAAGGCTTATGATTAATTTAATGACTGAAAGTAAAAATCATATTTTTGATGGGCTTAATAGCAAGGTTTCAGAGTGGTTAAGGTAAGGGTTTTGTTATGGTTAGGCTTATGGTTAATGTAAAGATACAAAGTAAAAATCGCCTGTTTGCATCACGCTGGAATGGAGAACAAAACACAATTGACAAGCTGCAGGTGTGAGGTAATCTCGCAAGAGATTCGCTCTCAGGTACCGAAATGTGGCACCGATTGATTTTACATGAACCAATACTCGGTAATACCGATGTGAATCGGTCGGTACCGGTAAAAGTACAGGGGTCGGTACCAGGGGTGTAGGGGTAAAAAAAGAGGTGGGTAAACAAAACATTCTGTGATCAGGTGGACCACGATGCGGTCACCGGTAAGGTGGGCCACGGCCTACCGATGTACAGTATGTGTATCCTGCTATAGGCATTGCTATAAGCTATCATTTGATGGTACCAAGCAGTGGTGTAGTGGTAAATAAAATGGTGGGAAAACTATCAACTTTTCACGGCGATCATGTTAAAATGAAGAATCATCAATATCAACCATAACATTTTACATTTTTTAAATATCATTGCTTTTAACCCAGGTATATAAATAGGGACTTGTGTGCATTTTACACAAAACCTGATACAGATGCATTTAAATCCACATTAGTTAATTATTCCCAAAAGTGTTATTTGGACTTGACACCAATTTCACATAAAATACTATTTGAAAATGGTTATATTGAAATGTTTCATCTTTTTATGGTCTTTTTACCTCAATTGAACTGCAATGCAAATATGTATAGCAAAAAGCTGATGTACATCAGTGTGGATATACAGTAAGTTTTAAGTTATGTGATAACAAACATATCAAAGCATGTACATAACTATCAAATGTAAGCAATACTAACCAATAACAAACAAATCGTTCATGTTCTTGTGGTAATCGTAAACTAGCACACTTGATTCAATAATCAGCTCATCTGCAGAATCAATATAGCACTTATCTTCGTAAATCAATATGAAGCCATATTATTAAAAAAACATTATTTGCACAACCAAAGCACTAACCTCTCTCCTCAAGTGGTCTTCCTGAATGGCAGCCTGTCTCAGCACAACTTTGTTTAGTTACTGTACTTTGATAGTTTGGCTATGTATTTGAGCTACATTTAGCTAAATATGTGCAGTACAGTACAGAGCTCTTGCATTGATTAAGATATGCTGGCTACATAGCTACTGACTGACTAGAGCTAGATGTAGACAACTGACTGGAATATGAGCAACTCTTTTCTTTACCGTTTCTTTACACTCATTTTCCAAGAGACTGCTTTGTTTTGTATGAGTCTTTCTATTTCTAAAACAGATGCAGGAGTTAGTAGTACTGTAGCTAATGTCGTCGTTATTAAAAAGTTATGTTTGTCTGGCACATGGTCTGCTGCGCACTGGGGAGTGCTGCTGAACAGAATAGGGCATGAACGCGCTGTAGCTATGCGTGAGTAAACCCTATTTCACTAATAAAAAAGTTGGTAATCGGCATTTACTGTACCTGGGTTTATCCTCCACTACACCGTGATCTTTGGGGGCGGGGCGCTGTGTCGTGACGACATCATTCTTAACACCTTAATGCAATGCAATATGGATAGACTTCGTTTTAGGTTTAACAACCTATGAAACTAATAATGAACAAAATGAAACTAAAACAGCATAAGCTTAATTTAGAATGGCTTAGGAACGATAGGCTATTTAAATCTGGATAAATGTACTTTGGAGGTGGGTAAACGCTATTTCCCGAATTTCGGGAGGTGCGTAAACGGCGTTTACATGCTTTTAGCCTCCACTACATCCCTGGTCGGTACTCATCCCTAGTACTTGTACTTGTGAAAAAGGCCCGATACTCCAAGCCGATACTTCCTCCACATTTAAGAGCGTTATGCTGCGCAACGCTTTATAGATTAGCTATAGATGGCCATAGTTGTAAATCTGATTCACATAAATGTTTCAATGGAAATGTAGAGCTATTCCAGCCCTATGCATATATTTCATATCGATGATAACGACAGTCTACTTCCTCATTCAGAGACCATGCTTATAAAGCTGTACAACTGTATTTAGCTATTGCTATTTAAAAAAGAAACAAAAGCGATTTAAATACAATAATGCTTCCCTGCAACATGAGGTTGCACACAAATCACCGCCTAAAATACATAATCATTCCAAAGACAGAGCCACGCGTTAGCTATTAAAAATACTATTTTCCTCAGCAGTTGTCCAGTAGAGTTCAAATGGCGAAATACAAAATCGTTTTTCTCATTGCTATTTTCATGTAGCCTAATATTTCTAAAATTATAGGTAAAAAATATTAGAATCCTCAAGGAGGAAATGAGCAAATTTTAGTACAAGAACGAACGAAGGACGCAAGTTATAAGACTATTCCGTGTATACTGTAACTGTAGAAAACGGCATGAGGAACGCCCCTGACCTAAGCCTCTGTAAGCCACCTTCAGGAAGGAAAGACAAATGTTGGTTGTTTGGAAAACTTCTGGGTGAACAAAATGGTGGTATTTCTGAGTTCTGACATACTAACGTTAAGAAATACAACTTGAAGGAAATACGATGTAGCCTATTTTGTTCAACAGATTACAGTCATAGTACAGCTATAATTGTGTACCGAGTTATAATAAAACAATCAAATACCTTAACAGAATAATATACTATGATTAGGTCATTATCCCTGTTTTGGAGAAAGTCACTTCAAACAGACATTCTCATCTTACACAAAACCTCTGCAATACTTAGGGCAAATTCGAACACAAACGGCTATTGCGTTCGCGTTTACAAACGTGTTTCACTCACATTAGCTAATTAGGGAAGGAAACGTAAACCATTGACATCTGTATATTACACATTCTTTACCTGCAATGTAAATGATGTTCTTCTGGATATGTAGGAATATTTACTTTTCTATATTTGAATTGGCTGATCAACATCTAAGAAATAGCAGATTTTAGCTTGATAAATGTGACATTTGGCATAGTTCTTAAAAGTACTCGTATATCGGTAGTTGTATCGGCAAGTACCCAAAATGAAACATTCTGTACTTGTACTCGTTCCACAAAAAGTGGTATTGGCTCATCCCTAATTATGAGAAGACATCGCATAGAGGATTTCAATAACATGGTACGTGTTAGGTTAATTTAAATATACATCCAAAAGTGATCCAAGAAGCAAAATCGTTGTTGTCCAGTGATTAATACTGTATTATTTTGGTGTTGTAATGATCCTTGTTTATATCTAATTGTTGTAAGTTTATGTCATTTTTCTGATTACTAGCATTTCTTAAGCAGGAATGTGTGAGCAAAAGTATTTTTGTGTCATTCACATTGGGTATCCTGTGTATGTGAATACAACTCTCCTCATACAGGAACCCCCTCAGTTGTGTGTGAATGTCCTGTCTTCCACAACACTCACTTAACTCACAGACTCACAGGGAATCAAACAGACATGTGGCTATTTTAGGCCACAAATATAGTACCAGAACCACTTCTCAGTATTGCACTTTCTCTAAAAGAGTGTATGTCAACACTTGCCAACCAGCGTAACTAGTTCCTGTAGGTGTGTACAAATGTTTTCTTGATTACTGTAGTTTTTAAAAAAAGTCACCTGTGGTAGGTTCCTGGGAACAAGTGTCACAATGGGTCATGTTTTTGTGTCATTCACATTGGGTATCCTGTGTATGTGAATAAAACTCTCCTCATACAGGAACCCCCTCAGTTGTGTGTGAATGTTCTGTCTTCCACAACACTCACTGAACCCACAGGCTCACAGGGAATCAAACAGATGTGTCAAATATAGTACCAGAACCACTTCTCAGTACTGTATATCCTCTCTAACAGATTTTATGTCAAAATTTGCCAACCAGCGTAACTAGTTCCTGTAGGTGTGTACAAATGTTTTCTTGATTACTGTAGTTATTAAAAAAGTAGAAGAATGAGAGTCACCTGTGGTAGTTTCCTGGGAACAAGTGTGGCGAGGTCGATACTGACATCCAATGTATCTCCATTGTTTTTGTTTCTTCACGTTTATTAAATTCATGACGTACTAATGAGTCTGAATCAAGAACAGATTGGTCGCAATAATCGATTGGGTTCTGTTCAGTCCCAGAGAATGGGCCAGAAACTTCCTTTGTGAAGGAAAGAAATGTTTTACACTTTTGTTTGAGATACTGAGCCAATCACAAACTACACAGTGTTGTTAAATACCTACCATTTTTAAGTCACTTAAATGACAGCAATGGAGGTCTTAGAGGGAAATCATGTATGTAGGGAACACTAGTGCAGCGAAAGATGTCGGTTTGAATTGCCAATCAAACGGTGAAGGTCACATGCCCAACAATGTAAATTAGCTATTTACAAAAAATTTTGTTGTATGATATTGATTGTAAATTAATTAGGAAAACATATAGGAAGACTGGAATGGTGGTATTTTAGACTGATTTATGTAGATTGAACCACATGAAATTACTGTATTGTTTCAGTATAGCTGACATACCAGTCAAATAAGCACAAATTTCACATCAGTTTCAATTCACTGTTTTCTAGGCCCACTGCAACTGTTTCTGCTTGTGAGCATTCGTTAGGGGGGGCTGAATAGTAGGTTTATGCACAACTGCAAGCCTCTGGAGGATCCTACAACTTGATGTTTGCGAGATTCTAGAGGTACCTGCAGCTTCAAATACCCGTTTGCTGCTTTTTAGAGGCATTTTATTAGCTGCTCTCTTAATCTGATGAATTTGTCTGGCAGTAACCTTCCTAATTATGCCTTTATCTATTATTTTGTTGTGTATTTTGGCACAACAGCCTCAGCAGCAAAAGACCAGAATAACGTGGCAGCACTCAGCACTCCAGCTGGGTCTGGATGGAATGAGCGCACGCTCATCGATCCCTTCTGCTGCCTCAGGGAGGATGTCCAGCAAAAGTGGAACATGACTTATAAGTCAAGGCTGAGAAGCATCTTCCAGAAATCTGTCTCCTTTCTTAGAAACTGCATCTCCTTGACAGGAGTGAAGATGGAGGAGGATCGCGTTACAGCTGTGCGTAAAGGTTCCTAGGTTTTGCCTATTATTATAGGAGATTCATCCATGGTTTTAGTAAAGTTGCAGCCCCAATCACGTCCCTGTTGAAGGGTGGGCCTACTAGGCTGCGATGGAACACTGAAGCAAACTGAAGGACCTTGTTCTCCACTTCTCCTCAATGTGGAGGTTGATGCTTCTGAGAGTAGAGCAGGTGCAGTGTTATTGCAGCGGTCTGGTACAGCTGCAAAGCTCAGTTTCTGTGCCTTTTACTTGAGGAAGCTGATGCCTGCAGAACGTAACTATGACATTGGTGATCAGGAATTGTTGGCTGTCAAAGCCCTTATGGCCTGGAGGCACTGGCTTGAGGGGCTAAACACCCTTTCCTCATTTGGACTGACCACCGTAACCTGGAGTATATTGAACCCTCGCCAGGCGGGATGGCCTCTAATCCTTTCCAGGTTCACCTTCACGTTGTCTTATATTTCAGGCAGTAAGAATGTGAAGACCGATGCTTTATACAGCCAGCATGACACAGAGGAGTGGACAGTAGAGGAAGGCTCCATACTACCGGAGGCAAGCATCGTGGCACCAGTGGTATGGCAGTTGGACACTTAGATTCAGCAGGCATTGCACACATACCCTGTGCCTGCTTAATGTCCTGCTGATCGTCAGTACGTGCCTATCGGAGTTTGGGACATGCTCCTCTTCTGGGCTCACACAACTCTCTCCTCTGGTCATCCTGGTATCAGCCACACGATCAGCTGTCTGGCTGGCAGTTATCGGTGGCCGTCCTTAGCTAATGACGTGAGGGTTTATGTTTCCTCTTGCTCAATGTGTGCCCAGATTAAAGTGCCGAGACACCTTCCTGCAGGGAAATAAATGTCTCTTCCGGTTCCACAACGGTCTTGTCACATCTATTCACAGATTTCTTAACAGACCTCCCTCTTGTCTGAGAGTTATATTATAATCTTTGTCATTGTAGACTGGTTCTCCAAGGCTTGCCGGCTCCTACCACTCCATGGTATTCTCACTGCTCTGCAAACGGCAGAGGCCCTTTTCCACCATGTCTTCTGGCATAATAGCATCCTGGTTAATATTGTGACTGATCGTGGACCCCACTTTACCTACCGGGTATGGAAAGCATTTATGGAGAGGTTGGTGGTCATGGTCAGTCTCACCTCCAGGTTTTTTTCTGAGGCCAACGGGCAGGTGGAGCATGTTAACCAGAAGGTGGGTAGGTCCTTTATGTTGTACTTTCATGACCGTCCAGGGGAGTAGTCTGCTTTCTTACCCTGGGCTGAGTATGCCCAAAACTCACTTCGTCACTCCTCTACAAACCTGACACCTTTTCAGTGTGTGTTGGGGTTCTCAGGACAGTGGTGGATGGCTCGCTCCATGAGGCGGTCGAGGGTAACCCGGTCTATGCTGTTCGAGCCACCCACGATTCAAGAAGCCAGCAGGGGGCCTGCAGTGCTTTGTGGACTGAGAGGGGTATGGCCTGAAGGAGCAGTGCTGGGTTCTGGCTCGAGATGTCCTGGATCCATCCCTAATGCGTGATTTCCATCTCCATCTGCGCGGATTGCATTGCGCCGTGCCCTCTGGGTAGTCGCGCCGTAGGGGGTGCGCATCGAGGGGGGGTACTGTAACATACTCTCCTGGGGCTTTTCTTATTGTTGCGCAGAGGTTCCTGTGGTCTGCGTCCCCGGCTTTCTGAAGCCACTGCTCTACTCCCAGGACACTAATTAAGAGATACACCTGGAGATCATTTTCTATTATAGTACAGTATTTAAATGTCTGCTTGTCAGGGTGTGGGAGATTAATTTGTCATGGTACCTGTATTGTATAAAACTTTGACATTCAGTGACATGTCTTTTAAGCTGCTCTGTTAAGTCAATAGGAGGCCTGTAGTGTAACTGGTAGTTTGTTTTGGCATGATTGTGGCCTCTTAGTTTGTTCAAGCATAGTTGGCTTAGGAATTTGTTAATTTTGTGTTTCACATCCGTGAAGAAAACTATAAAGTGATTGCATTCTGCGTTTGGCTCCTTCACTCCACACGTCATTACACACAGATTAAGCCTAGTCCTGGACTAAATAATCAAGTTGAATGTAAATCTTCATTGATCTTGCTTTTTTAGTCCAAGACTATGCTTAATCCTTGTCCATGAAATTAGTCCAAGACTAGGCTTAATAGTGGTGTGGTGCTAGATGGCTTTGTGCTAGGCAACACTTGTTGAGACTCCACTTAGGAGGAGGGGTTTTGATGATGTCCCTCCCATGTATTTTAGTATGCCATCTGATAGAAAACATACAGTCGTGGTCACATATTCAGAGAATGGGATTGTTCTGACACAAGTATTGGTCTCCACAAAGTTTGCTGCTTCAGTGTTATTAGATATTTTTGTCAGTAGTTACTATGGTATACTGAAGTTTAATTACAAACGCACATTCTGCATTTTTACCTTTTGCAGATTCCCTTCGAGCTTGGCGTTAACAGCTGATAAACAGCTGATATTAACAAGTTAACACGCAACTTTGTTTATTCAGTAATTGTTTTTATTTAGTAACTATTTTATTCTTCTATTAAGCCAACGGGCTACCGTAAGTTTTACCTATTCGCAATTTATTAACAAAACGTTAGTACGGGATAAGTTTCCCAGCATGCATTTGTTTACGCTGTGCAGTTTTGCTTCAAAGTTGTTTATTTATCATATGCATCGAATAACATACATCATCCTATGCAGAGACATTTTTTTTGACATGACACGGCGATTCTATGCAGTGGGCTTATAAACAAGAATTACAATATAAGAATTTTAAAATAATAATGACAATAGTAATAATAATAATAAAATGCTATGTACTGAGCAGTGGTCTGGAAAATGTACAACAGTAGAAGTAGTAAATATTATAGATTTGGCATGGAAAATTGCTTTTAAGGTGCATTTGAATTCTGCTGCATCAGATGTAGAGAGCATAAAGTGACCAGAGAGTGTTTAGTGCTCAACAGGCGATTTGTGATCAGTGTCTGTGTTCCATGTTGAGCAGCCGAATGGCCTGTGGGAAGAAACTGTTTTTAAGTCTGGTGGTCCGTGCCTTGATGCTCCGGTAACGTCTACCAGACGGCAGTAGTGAGAAAAGATCACAGCCTGGGTGGCTGTGGTCTTTGAGGATGTTCTTTGTTTTCCTAAGGCATCGCTTATGGTAGATGCCTTGCACGGAAAGGAGGCAGCAGCCAATGATGCGCTCCGCTGACTTTACCACCCTCTGAAGGGCCTTACGATCAGCAGCGGAGCAGCTGCCGTACCAGGCTGTAATGCAGCCTGAGAGGATGCTCTCAATGGTGCACCTGTAGAAGTTTATTAAAATCCTGACAGACATGACAAACTTCTTGAGTCTCCTCAGGAAGTATAGGCGCTTTTGGGCAGTTTTTGTTACCGAGATTGTCTGTCTGGACCATGTGAGGTTGTTGCTGATGAACACACCGAGGAACTTGAACTCTGAAATTCTCTCGACTTCAGCTCCATCGATGTGTATGGGGGCAGGACCCTCCCTCTGCTGCTTCCTAAAGTCCACTATCATCTCTTTTGTCTTGCTGATGTTGAGAGAGAGGTTGTTGCTCTGGCACCAGGTAGCCAAGGCTCTTACCTCTTCTCTGTAAGCAGTCTCATCGTTGTTGGAGATGAGACCTAGGATGGTTGTATCG
>JACXGM010006647.1:0-10398 GCA_016801145.1 Umbra pygmaea | reverse complement strand
CCTCCCTCTCAATAACTAATTAAGAATCCTTGGTCGGAAAACTCACCCGATGTTGTTGCCGCTCGGCGAGCGCAGAATGCAGTTCCACAGATAACTTTTCATATGCTATGGGAGTCAACTCACCGAATCAAAGCGCTTACTGATTATTTAGAGGGACTGCGCTCGGCCTCTCCGTTCAGCTCCAGCAAGGATTAAAAAAAGAGTTTTAATCCATCCCGAACGTGGTCGCCAGCATGTAGTATGTTTTTAAGCATTTACTCATCAAATAAATTTACAGAGTCCAGGAGTATGTGTATAAGGAGCAAAGACTTAAATGTTAGAAAGCAACACGTTAAAGCTGGATTTTGTCTATAGGGGAAAGTTCCCAGAACTCTCCACAGTACATTTTATATCAGAAAACAATCATTCCTTATTGGTTAATTCTCTTACAATTTCAATCCAAACCCACCAATGATATGTTGACAAGGGATGCACTTTTCTCTAACAATTGGTGAAAGTCAAATTACTGTGTGTAAACTAACCTGTTCTTTGAAGTAGCTTCTGCTCTCTCAATTGACTAGGTGACATATGGCCTGTTGTCCGGCCTGAATTTACAGGAAGTGGCTATAGTAAATAGGTCTCTCGTTGACTACACGTAGCATAGAAAATACTTCTTCTGAGATTTAGGATTCGGCTTCCCTCAAACAATTTCTATTTTAACAAAGTTGGCCAACTACGGTTGTATCCTCATTCCTAACCAACCCCCTTTATTCATACATTAAGTATTAACTTCTGATAAAAGCATGTTGTCTTATCTTAAACCAGTCTCTGCAATATTTGGCATACAATTCACAAACATACAGTCAACATTAAATTATTCAGAAATTTCCCAACACTGTCAATTACTTCTGGGCCACATCCTGACTGATGGCAGCCCATTCTTGCATAATCAATGCTTGGAGATATTCAGAATGTGGGTTTTTGTTTGTCCACCCGCCTCTTGAGGATCAACCACATATTTCTAAATGGGATTAAGGTCTGGGGAGTTTCCTGACCCTGTACCCAAAATGTCAATATCTTGTTCCCCCGAGCCACTTCGTTATCACTTTTGCCTTATGGCAAGATGCTCCATCATGCTGGAAAAGGCATTGGTCAACATCAAACTGTTCTTGGATATTTGGGAGAAGTTGCTCTCAGAGGATATGTTGGTATCACTCTTTATTCATGGCTGTGTTCTCAGTCAAAATTGTGAGTGAGCCACTCCCTTGGCTGAGAAGCAACCCCACACATGAAAGGTCTCAGGCTGCTTTACTTTTGACATGACACAGGACTGATGGTAGCACTCACCTTGTCTTTTACAAGGTGTTTTCCAGATGGCTCAAACAAATCAGAAAGGGGATTCATCAGAGAAAATGACTTTACCCCAGTCCTCAGCAGTCCAATCCCTGTACCTTTAACAGAATATCAGTCTGTCCCTGATGTTTTTCCTGAAAAGAAGTGGCTTCTTTCCTGCCCTTCTTGACCCAAGGCCTTCCTCCAAGTCTTCGCCTCACAATGCGTGCAGAGGCACTCAGACCTGCCTGTTGCCATTCCTGAGCAAGTTTTCCACTGGTGGTGCCCCGATCCAATATTTTGACCACGACTGTAAAGGTTACAGTGTTTGGTATATTATGGTATAGCAGTGGCATATACATAACTTATAGCATAAACTGCATTGCAACAAGAGCTGTCCATTTTCAGAAAATATTCAAAACCTATATTTTCAAAGTGCCTAAAATAGTTATACTACACGAGGAGACCTGGACAGTGCTGTAAAAGGGCATCAATGCAACAGCAAGACTGGTATCTGCTCCTTTGTGTGAGGAGGAACGGGAGGAGCACTGCTAATGCCTTACAAAATGACCTCCACATGACTGGTGTGCATCTTTCTGACAACACTGTCAGATACAGACTCCATGAGTTTGGCATTAGGGCCCGTTGTCCTTTAGGGGGACCGGTGCTCAAAGCCTTGCACCATGCAGCTGGACTGTCATTCACAAGAGTACACCAGAATTGGCAGGTGAGCCATTGGTGCCCCGTTCACAGATGAGAGCAGGTTCACACTAAGCATGTGAAAGAGTCTAGAGCATGCCCAGATGTTGTTGGGAATGCATACAGGCATGTGGGCGCCATACACACAACTGAGTCACATTATTAGTTGCCATGATGAAATTCAAGCAAGTTAAAAGCCTGTAATTTCAATTGTTTACTTTGACTTTCAGTGTGAGTTTGAATCCAGCCCTCAATCGGTTGGTGATTTTGAACGTTGTTACGTCATTTTGTTCTTAATAAATTACACAATGTACAGTAAAGATTTTTTGCATTCCCTTAATGTTTTTGAGCAGTGAAATGTTTATTTTGTTTATTATTTGTAAGATAACAAATAAATAATTTATTATACAGCATTTCTATTCAGTTTTGTGGTGGCTTTACCTAAAATGTTTTGTATGCACTTGTAAGTCACTCTAGATAAGATACAATGAACAGTAAACAATATTAAAATTTAAATGGTTAATGCCTAACACAGGTGGAGGCAGCCATAATAAACATTTTTTTCCACACATTTTTCTCCCCTTCCAATTGTTCTTGTCCAATTTTTCAGCACTAACCCTGCTACGTTGGCAGCTCACCACACCCCTTAAAAGATGCAGGCTGTTGAAGGGTGTTTACCCAGTTCATCCAAATACCCACCAGATGTTTTTGCACTGCTCAACTAGCACAATAGCCTTTAGTCAAATCATACACGGGATGATTATGTTCACCAGTTATACTTCATTGATTAAATTTACAGGTGCCGATTTGTCACTGGAGAGCAAAGTGGCAAAGTAGATAATCCGACTTATCAAAAATACAAAGCAGTGCTATGCCAATTTACCGCCTTGTGCTGGAAGTGAGGTCCGGGCAAGGTCAAAGAAGCCATAGTCAGGTTCGAACCACTGACTACCATGGCATAGTTTGTCCTACAAGGCAGTAACTTAGCCCGCTACCACACACTGACCCTCCCAGCCATAATAATCTTTTGCAATACTGTTTTAAACAGTGAACATATAGCTGGAGCTATTTCAACACACTATAAACCTTATGTTAGAAGTAGCTAATTTAGAAAACAAAACTGATTGCTAATTTATTATCAAGCCCAAGAGCGACTAGTAATTATGAATAATTTATTTCCAAAAGTGATCGTAATTTGCAACATTGATAATGTCATGGATATACATTTTAATAAAGTTCATGCCACATTGCTAATTTTCTATAAAAAAACATGAAAATCACTGGGTGTTTAAACATTTGTTGAGATTTATTGAGCCTGCTACTCTCCTCCAGTTTTCATTTCACTCATTAGTTCCTCCTCACCAGTTTTATGGACTGGCTCTTTCATTAAACACTGCAAACCTTTGGACCCAACATTGCAACTCACGCCAACACATGCCTGTTTATTTGGTGTCTGGTTCCTTCCTCACTCCACTGTATGAAGAGCAGGATGACCATAAAGCCTGTAATAAGCCCAACTGTATCTGGAGCAGGTTGCCAAGCTACCACTGAAAGGGCATCACATCAGCCTATTACAAACCAATAAGGTTCATAATCTATGTGAAAGTTAAAAGAGCAGAGTAAAAAAAGAGCAGCAGTTCTCTGCTGTCTTTACAAAGTGAGAAGCCAAAATCTGAACCATGCCCTCCTCAACGAAGTGCACTAATGTTTAATACTTCTTTCAGTTAAATTAAAAATGAATTTATTACAAGCAGTGAATATGCCATCATTATGGAATGCTCTAATATAATCTGTATCCGCGTTCTGTCTAGTACTCATGGCTTTGGCGTGTCCTCTCCTGGTTAAGTAATATCCTCATACATTGCATACTTCCAAGTCTCAGTCAGATGACAATCAAATAGTTCAGCTGATGGTAACAGTAACCCTGCCCTTATACATTGCATTCAGAAAGTATTTACAGCACTTCACTTTTTCACACATTTTGTTATGTTGCGCCCTTATTCCGATTAATTTTATTATTTCCCTCAAAATTCTACAAACAATACCACATAATGACAATGTGAAATTGTGTGTTTGAAATCTTAGCAAATTTGTTCAAAATAAAAAACAAAAAAGCACATGTACATAAGTATTCACATCCTCTGCTCAATACTTTGTTGAAGCACCTTTGGCAGCAATTACAGCCTCAATTCTTTTGAGTATGATGCTACAAGCTTGGCACACTTATTTTTGGATAGTTTCTCCAATTCTTCTTTGCAGGACCTCTCAAATTCCATCAGGTTGGATGGGGAGCATCAGTGCACAGCCATTTTTAGATCTCTCCAGAGATGTTCAAATGGGTTTAAGTCTAGGCTCTGACTGGGCCACTCAAGGACATTCACAGAGTTGTCCCATAGCCACACCTTTATGATCTTGGCTTTGTGCTAGGGGTCGTTGTCCAGTTAGAAGATTAACCTTTTCTCCAGTCTGATGTCCAGAACACTCTGGAGCATGTTTTCAGCAAGGATGTCTGTACATTGCTGCATTGAACTTTCCCTCAATCCTGACTTACAAAAAATAGAAAAACATGCTCACAGCATGATTCTGCCACAACCATGCTTCACTGTAGGGATGGTATTGGCCAGGTGATGAGCAGTGCCTGGTTTCCTCCAGACATGACGCTTGCCATTCAGGCAATACAGTTCAATCTTTGTTACATCAGACCAGAGAATTTAGTTTCTCATGGCCTGAGAGTCCTTCAGGTGAGTTTTCGCAAACTCCAGGCAGGCTCTCAAGTGCCTTTAACTGAGGAGTGGCTTCCATCTCGCCACTCTACCATACAGGCCTGATTGGTGGAGTGCTGCAGAGATGGATGTTCTTCTGAAAGGTTCTCCTCACTCTACAGAGAAACGCTAGAGATGTCAGAGTGACCATTGGGTTCTTGGTAACCTTCCTGACTAAAGCCATTCTCCCCCATCACTCAGTTTGGCCGGAAGGCCAGCTCTAGGAAGTCCTGGTGGTTCCAAACTTCATCCATTTATAGATGGAGGTTATTGTGCTCATTGGGACCTTCAATGCTGCAGATATATTTACGTACCCTTCCCCAGGGGCCTATACTACGAAGCAAGTTCAACATGCCCTGGATTTCTTTTCATTACCAGGATTTACTGAACCTAACAATTGCGATCTAGATAAGAGATGTTACGATGGTGGTTATCAATTTGGTAAATCAACCCAGGATTGCCCAATCTAGTGACAAGCGCGTTCACATAAAGGGGCGGTGTTTGCACAATCAGACCAATCGCAGACACGGACAAGTCAACTGTAATAAATGATCATTTTAGAGAAATATGAAGAAAAAATATAATTCAGACATAAAGCAAGAAGGAAAGCTGGGAAAAAATTGGGGAAAATATTTTTTCATTTGCAACCCTGACAGTGTTAAAGCCTGACAGTGTAAATACCTACAGGGTAAGTAAATTAATCAATTTTCAAATACTTGGTTGTTCAACAAGTAGGTAATGTAGGAGTAAATAGTAAATGTACAGTATCTACTGTCTCTACAGTGAAAGAGGATACATTGATGTTGGTCCGTATCAAACAGAGCATACATAAAAATACCTGTCACAAACAAACACAACACTATGCATAAAGTCTGTGAAACTGTAAGCACACAACTTCGATGTATCGTACCGCACTGGTACATACGGCTCAAGAAGCTGAAGAAGACACGTCACTCCCTCTGCTGAGAATCTCTATATTTCATAAAGATACTCATCAGAGAAAGCCACTGGCAACTCCCACAACGGTGACCCATTTTTCAATCAAGAATTGATTGGTCAGTAGTGCTTTTGTTTGGGTTAATCGGTTATCTCGACTATAACCTGCTCCGGAGCAGGTTAGGTTCGCAGCAAAAGTTACCATGGCGATGTAACCCGGTAACAGGTGACCCCGCGTCTTAATACTGAAAACCCAGGGTTAAACCTGAAGTTACCTCACTAATCCCAAATCTTGCTTCGTAGTATAGGCCCCAGATCTGTCCCTTGATACAATCCTGTCTCAAAGGTCTACAGAAACTTTCTTGGACTTTATGGCTTGGTTTGTGCTCTGACATGTACTTCTTCTTCTTTTTCTGTGGGGTACTGGCGGATCGCAACCAACGTTACTGGTGCATACACTGCCACCTACTGTATCGGAGTGTGAGGCCGGTCACGGCCTCCCACCCCTATATCCTCTTACCCACACCCGTATCCTTGAGAAAGCGCATCAGCCCCTTCACCACCACCCCACCACCACTCCCACCCCCCAACACCCCTCCCAAGCCACACTCTCTCCCCTCCCTCCTGACCAGGCCATACAGCCTTTTCCCTTTGATGCCTCCCCATCATTGTCATTGTTGCATTCAGCCTTGTATGCCCAAACCTCATCATACACCACACTACCTCCTCCCTCCGACACCCCCTATACACCCCTTTCACCCTAACCGTTTTCTGAATCCCATAAAACCCCCTCCTTGTTCTACACTCATCCCACTGTTTCTGCCAGCATTCCAGCCCTACTCTCCTAACCATGGCTTTCATCTCCCCCCGCCCATGCGGTATCCTCACATCCACTTCCTCCCTCCATGATCCACACTTCGCCACCCTATCCACCTCTTCATTACCCTCAACACCAACATGTGCTGGCACCCAACACAACAGAACCAAACCCCCCGCCCCACCCTCTCCAGCCCCAACAACAGCACCATCAAATCTCCCCTATCTGACCTACCCGACTTAATACTAGCCAACACAGACGTTGAGTCTGTGCACACCACCACCCCAATCGGCCAAACCTCCTCCACCCAACCAGCCCATTATCACGGCCAAGCGTGTAATAGACACGCTGGTCCAGCGTGCCAGTGTGACGCTATGACTCACCCAAGGGTGTAATACACGCCTTTCCATAAGCGTGTAATACACACGCTAATTGAGCCTCGCCGGGGACGAAACCACTCCCGTTATCGCGATGCAAGCCTAACATTAACCACTCAGAACCCTTGCGTTATCTCGATGTAAGCCTTAACCAAACAAATACCTTAACCACTATGAACCCTTGCTGTTAACGTCTGCATCGTGCTGGAATAGTGAGTAAAAAAGTATGTGTGCAACACGTCTGCATTGCACTGGAATAAAAAACAAATTATATGCAAAGCGTCCACTTGGATTTGAACTCGGAACCTCCGGGATGTAAGTCGCGGGTTTATACGCCCGTCCACCATCCCCAACCTACCAACCTGCTAAATCTACGCAATTTACACTCTGCTACATCACCATGCGATTCGATTAGTATCGCCTCCTGGTGGTAGAGTACCTTCGTAATGCGTGTAATATTCACGCCTTGGTGAAGCAAAGCGTGACATTTACCCGCAAAACCCAATGGACCGGCATGTGTATTACATGCCTGGCCGTGATACTGGGTTGACCCAACACAGACCTAAAATCAATGCCATCATCTCTGCAGTATACACTGACACATGATCCGTCAGCCTCTTCCCCCTACTTATGCCAAACTCTGGGACAAACACCCCAGCCCCTACCTTCCCACTAACTGGGTCCTTCGACTCATCCGTGAACACCCTCAGACATCCACCATACACTTCACCAAGAAAGCTCTGATGTACTTCTTCTTCTTCTTCTTCTTCCTTGGGTTTAATGGCGGATCGCAACCAACTAAAGGTGCATACACCGCCACCAACAGCACCGGAGAGCGAGGCCGGCCACGGCCCCCCCCAGTCAACATCTCCCAAACACCCCACGCCCTAGCTCATAAAACCCCACCCACCCCACTACCTACTCTCCCCCTTCCCCTTCATCAACTCGTGCACCATTTCCCCCGTGACATCAGTAACACCTATAAACTTCCTAGCAGCACCCACCACAACATCAATCCTCGCATTCCGTCCCTTGACCTGACTACACACATTTATCACACTACACAAAAACGCCAAAAACTCCACCCTGCACACCACCAGTGAGTCCTTACCCATCACACACTCATTTTTACACTTCTCAGACAACACCACACTACGAACACCCACACCGTCCCCCAACACCGGGCCTACACCCCTCTCCTTCTCCACTGGGACACCAACCCCCAGTCCCCCCACTCTCCGCAACGCTTCCGCATACGTGATCCCAGCTACCATTTTGACCCGCTGAGCCTCCGCCGCCTGCTTCTGCACCACACACCCCCCAAACGCAGCACTGTGCTCCCCACCACAATTACAACACCTCACCACGGCCCCTACCCCACACTTACCATACTCATGCGCACCGCCACACCTACCACACCTACCCTGCCCCCTGCACACCGCCGCCACATGTCCCATGCACTGACAGTTAAAACACCTCAGTGGCAGTGGCACATATTCCCTCACAAAAAAGCTCATACACCCTAAGTACACCCTCCTCGGCAACGGCCCTCCAAACTCCAACAACACCGTGGGACTCACCTTATCCATCCCCAGAGCCCTACTGCCCAACCGTCTCGCACCCACCACATCCCCTCCCTTCCCCTCTCTTAGCTCCTCCATAGAGATATCCTCTGGAACACCCGTGATCACCCCTCTCACCTTCATCGCACTCCCAAGCACCGTACACTTCACCCTACCCCCATTCAGCACCTCCACCTTCAGCAGCTTATCCCTGAGCCACACTTCCCACCACAACAAGCACCCTACCCCCACTCAAACACCTAGCATCCTCTACCCTACCAACCTCATCCCTAATTGCCATCGTGAGCGACACTGGGCGTAACATCTGACGTGTCGGGGCCAAAAACACCACAACCACCGTTAACACCTGCTCCCCACCACTCAGTGTCGGCCCATCACCCTCTCCTGAACTACTCTCCACACTAGTGATGGGGATTCCGAATCACTAAAGTGAACTGAATCATTCAGTACCGTTCATTTAAAAGATTCGTATCTTTCGAATCACTGATTCGGTTAATGAATCTTTTCGTCGAACTGCTTAATTCCATTTTGTGCCCATGATGTGACCTTATTATTTACTGTAAAAGCAGTACACTCGTTTAATTTTTTAAGCTATTAACACAAAAATGTAAATGTCTGGAGATTTGCGGTTGATCCTCCAGAGGTTGACAAATTTATTTTGCAAGTAGTGCACTTGGCAATATTTTGATGTATTTTGGTGAAAACGGTCCAAATATTGCTCCTTTGTCACCGTTCACTCATCTTGACGTTTTCAACTGGCTGCATGTATGCATGCACGCACGAACGCATTTCTGTCTCGCGTGGCGTTAACTTACGTAATACACATTGAAAATATTCACATGTACTTTTTTAGGGAAATAAAATAGATTTATGAATGACACGTTTTATTCTCGTTAAATATGCTTAGATGAACATATTTTTATAGTAAAGGGTGTGAAGAACAGCCACGCTGTGTAGTTTGCGCACTCTCGCGACACAAGACTCAGTATTCATAGCCCTTTCAAATCCGCGACAATAAAGCCTTTATGACAAAGATTAGGAAGACAAGTTCGATTTCTGCTGCAGTGTGTGGCTTATGATAAGTGTTTGCATCTATTTATTCAGGACATGGTGATGACATCTACTAAGTTATAAAAGTTTTTGATTCGGACTTCACCCGTGGGCTACATCTGCGTAATGTTCTCTTGCAGAAGTGATTCATTAATTGAACGAATATTTTAAAGCAGTGATTCAGTACACCCAGTTCACTAAAAAGATTCGTTCAAAAAGAACGAATCGTTCGTGATTCGTACATCACTACTCCACACCCTCTTTCTTCCGTGCCCGCTTCTTCTTCCGACGACTTCCCCGTGCCTCCTCAAACCCCAGCCCCACACTATCACCACCCACACTCTCACCTGAGCTCCCCACCATGCCGACCTCACTCACCGCAACGCCGTCGTGACCCGCCACCTCACCGGCAGCCACCCTGCCCCCACCTCGCCCCACTCCACCACTTAGCAAGTCCAGAGCCACAACCTCAGCCCCCTCCTGCTCACACTCCGCGGCAGCAACTCCCCACGAGGACACCACGCGCCCCCGTCCCGGCTCCCCTCCTCGTACGTCCAACCGCTTCACCCAGCCGGCCCACGTCGGATGTGCCCCACGCTTTGGGTATGAACTGAACCTGCGCACCGCCGACATCGCCTCTAGTTTCCACTCGACTCTGACATGTACTTCTTCTTCTTCTTCTTCTTCTATGGGGTTTTATGGCGGATCGCAACCAATTTTTCTAAAGGTGCATACACCGCCACCAACAGCACCGGAGAGCGAGGCCGGACACGGCCCACCCACGTCACCACCACCCCAACACTCCACGATCCCAGAAAACACCCCCCCCCCCCCCCCCCACCCCCCCCCCCCCCCCCCCCCCC
>JACXGM010006646.1:17943-32552 GCA_016801145.1 Umbra pygmaea | reverse complement strand
TGTTTGTTACATTTTGTTTGCACAGAGTCAGACGTACCATGGCGACATGTATATGGACAACCTGATGGAATTGTTAGCTAGCTAGCTTAGTAGCCTACATAAACAGAGGTAAAAACGAACTTATATTTACCTTAGATTCGAAATTCATCCATCGTTGTCCTTCTCACGAAACAACTCAAATCAAAACAATACACCACACTCCAATCCAGCTGGTGGCAGTAATGCACCATTCAAATTAGTTGCCAGCTGCCATATAACCGAAGAAGTAAAAGCTCGACACAATGTGGCATAGAAACACCAGCGCCGGCTAGTGGTTCGGCGGTGTAATTGCAGCGCAATGCAAACATTCACGCACGAGTATAAATGCTTGTGACAATGAAAGCTACGCCGTATGCTGCGCCGCAGGTTACGCATTAACTTCTACGCAGTACTATAAATCAGGCTTTATGTGGACGAGGTGACTTGGCCCGACCCCAATCGACGGACTGATCCCTGACTTGCGATGGGAGTTGTTGTGCTACCTGTACAATGTATCACTGAGGCCTGGTTGCGGGAATTAAAACAGTTTAAAAACTAAAAATGAAAGAAGTGTGTTGTGTCTGTTTGACTGTTTATTGTTCATGTGCATGTGTGTTCCCTATCGATCTGAAGAGGGCCTTTTGAAGTCAGAGTGTTCAGTTTTGATGGCAGAATGTCTTTTTGACATGGTAGTTAGATGTTAATCTCCAAGTGTTGTGTCAAGAATTCTTGTGTGTTGAGTTTTGACACGATGAGCCAAATTTTGTATTTTGTGTGTTAGCAATTGGGAAAAACTGTAATAGTGATAAGCTTGAGGTCTTGCTTATTGGCACCTCTCATTATCTTTGCAAAGCTGGCTAACTAATTTTAAACATACTAGATGCCTCTGATTTGGAGATACAAACTAAATTAAAAAGCTTAGGAGTTATATTTTATTCTAGTCTGCCCTTTGACTCTCATGTGCGGTATACTGTGAATAACTCCTTTTTTAATATCAGAAATATTGCCAGACTCCGCTCTATGTTATCCCTCTCTGTGACTGAAAGGCTTTGTCTTTTCCCACATTGACTACTGCAATGCACTTCTTGCTGGGTTTCCTAAAACCACACTTAACAAACTACAATATGTACAAAATGTTTAAGTCTTTGTACTGGCTTCCGGTCTGGTTCCGAGTTGATATGAAAATCTTCATGCTCACATTTAAGGCACTGCATGGTTTGGCTCCTCAATATTTGTCTGCACTTTATACACACCGAAGCATCACTTACGCTCCTCACAAGCTGGTCTGTTAACAGTCCCACAGATTTGGTTGCACACTGTGGGGGACAGGGCTTTCTCATCCTACGCTCCTAGGCTTTGGAGTGCACTCTCTCTAAATATCAGAGATTCACAGACTAAGTCATTTTAAATCTAATTTAAAAACATTTTTTCTTAGGTTAGCCTTAATTTTTTTTCTTGTGTGTTGTATTTTAGTTGTTTTTCTTCTATTATTATGTAAAGTGCCTTGAGAAGCTGCTTTAAAGGCGCTATATAAAAATGTTTTTTTCATATTATTATTATTATTTATTCACAATCTGTTATGCTTCCTAACTGAACACCTTATATCCCTGAAATGTAATTGACTTGGTGTTATTCCCTGATGATTCCATGTTCCCTTAATTTGTTTGAGCAGTTTATTTTACCAATTTCTCATGTTGGTTAACTATGTAATGCAGAATAATTTCACAATTTTTTCATATATTAATGTGAATTAACTAGATATATAAATATATCATAGGAATGTAAATACATGGTAGGCGATATGATGTCATTACTGGCACTCTGTTATGATGTTCACTTGATATTTAATGTCATGAGATGGATACAAAATGTTTAGGGATGAAAGTGAGGGCAGTTTTATTGCATAGGCTTTCCAGGGCTTTATCCCAGGTGGTAGTGGCCCATAGGCCATTGGCTAAAATCTGTCCTGTTTATGCTAAGTTAAAATGTATGTCATCAAATGAAGTGAATTAGAGATGTTGTTTAAAAAGAGTAATTAGGGGATAAATTGCCAACTGGCAATTTTGAAGTTGTCCATATTTGGAATTGTGATTGTCACCATGGCAATTTGGCAGCTACTGTACCTTTGATGCTCTTCATGTCCATTACCCTGTAGCCCAGCCTGTTTACAAATGTTCAAGCCGCATTTTCAACAGTTCCATTTACCCCTTTGCGTTATGCCGGAAGTCATCCGTTTTCAATGGAGCAGTGCGAAACTGCATTGGGACTTACGCAGTGTTGCTTTCTGTGCACTGCATGCGTTCAATATTTTCAAGTCTATGCTCAATTTTCACCAAATGCAGATGCATTTTTTTTTTGCATGTGAGATTGACAGAGTTGTAGTCAGGCATTTTCCATATTGGTTGCACACATGCTTCGTAAAGGCTGTGGATTGTGTAGCAGAGTGGAGTAGCGCATTGTACCTTTCTCTGGGTTTTCTGCCCTACTCTATGAAGCATACTGACTGCTAATGGTAAAGCTGGCCTACTGTAGGATTATATCCACCTCATCAGTTGTCTATGAAATAATTAAAACCAATAATTAAAACCAAACAGAGAAAACATGACTAAAATAGGAAGTTTAACACACAACAGAGCACGACAGCAGCACAGATTAATAAAAACAATGACATGGCAGCACACAATATAAAACAACACTGCAGGACAACAGTTTATGTATAGGCAAAAACAACAACAATGTGAGAACTAATGAAAAGTCATGTCGGATATCACGTGAAACAATTACAGGTAATTTCAGAAGTGTGTTTTGAAATTGGCAATGGTGACAACAGTTGTTTAATTTTTTTGTTGTTGATTTTATTCTAAAAGTGCATCAACCTGAACAAAGAAAAACCCAACGCTGTGTTTTTTTGGGGGGTTGTAGGGTAAGATGGGGTAAAAATCCCCCTGAGAAAAAAAAGCCAGGTTTGGAGTTAAAATGGTCCCCAATAGCAGGGCTGTAATTGCTGCTGCAGACTTAGCCTTCATCTTCCTTCCTTTTTCCTCCTCTTCCTTCCTCTTTTGTCCTCTTACTCCACCTAAGATTGCTACTAACCAGGCTTGTCAATTATTAAATGACAGGTAGAAACACAGCCATTACCCCTGGGGGTTAGTTACCCTATAGCGGGGGGCAATATGCCCCTCCCACTCCAACAAATACACAACAACTCCCCTCCCAATCCAGACTCCTCCCTCTGCCCCAAGCCAGCGCACCCAGTCAGCCACCCACTGTGCAATTACATTGTAAATATATATTTCCAGAGAACTAGTTGAAAAATATAATTGTATGGCTCTGTTTATTGACTTGTCAAAACATTTCTATAAAGTTGATCAATCCATTTTAATAACGAAATTGGTCTCACTTGGATTGGCTGAGGACAGCTGCTTATGGTTTCCAAATTAGCTTAGTTAAAGAACCCAGGTCAACGTACCCAATGGTGTTGAGACTAATTTCTTCACAATTGTGATTACATTATATTAATAATATTTGTAACTGTCACTTTCATTTTTATGCTGACAACACAGTTTTTTTTGCTGCTGCCCCAGCACTTGTGCTTATTTCCTATGGTTACAAAATGTTTTTTACAGATCTTAAGCTATTGCTGTTTGCAAGTAAAACAAAATATACTGTATGTTATCCTCTTAAGTCCAGAAATCCACATTTAGGTATCTATCCTAGGTATAAGAAACTGTCTGGGGAATACATAAGACAAGGTTTGCAATTTTATTGAACATTATTCTTTATTCTGCTCAGCTACATATATGATAGAGAACATAGTCATTCCACCAATTCAGCGCCTTTCGAGAAGTTTAACTTCACTCACCTAATCATTTGCACATTATCTTTGGGCTCACCTGTTGTTGCTGGCTCAGTTTTTAGTTCAGTTTTTCCACAACTGAACCCCAGATAATCATTAAAAGATGATACAACCTGCTAAATGACCTTCATGATATAATTTTCTACTAGATTTATAACGTGTTTTTAAAACAGTAATTTTACCTTTAATATGAGGGACAAACCACATATTTAAATATTGGGGCCTACATTCTTTTTCATATAGTTGGAACAACTACGGCATAGCAATCACTAAATCTTCAGAAAGGTCCATCTGAGATCGTCACTCTTCATCAGCTCCTCTTTAACAGAGAAAACAGATAAAGATTATAAGGATGTTTTAATGTTACTTTAAAATAAAGTATACCTCAAAGATTTGATTAGTAGTATTAAGTGATTAACCAACATTTTTTTATGATAAACACTGTAGTAAGAGGTACTGTAGTAATGCAAACCACTGTCAGGAAAAACAAGTGATCTCTAAGGGAAGAGTAGACTATTACAGAGTCGGAGTAAACAACCCAGTGAGAATTTGAGAAAACCAAAAGGAAAACTGAAATATGCAGTGTACAAATCTGAAAAGCAAGTTTATTTGCAGGGAACAAAACCAGCCCCAAAATTTTTTCATTTTGTAATTATTTTTTTTCCACCAATTGTTCTACCCACCTAGATTTCTCATGTCAAATTCCTCTATAAAGCGTGTCTTGTCGATATCGTCTCAGGTGTGGGATGGTTAAAAATTAAAAACATGCTTCCTCCAAGCATGTGTGCCCAAGCCGTCTTATTCTTATTCGTTCAACAAGGAATCCTTTAGTCAGTACATATGTGAGCGGAATTATACATATGCCAAATATACAACCGTGGATGAATCCACAGACCCTTGACCACAGACGCACACAAGGAGATGCATGAGAACAACATGACAAGGTAATTGTTTTATTTTAATATTATATTTTATATAATAATATTATTTTTATTAAGCTTGAAAGTATTGTAAACAAATAGGTGCCAGAAACATCACTGAGCTATTGAGCTATCTTTCACAAATGTCAACCACCGTAGGGTAAATTTCAGAGAGAAGGCATTGTGAATAAGGGAGTATGGGGGGGATATGTGTTTTTTGTCAATAAGGCCCATAGTGGATGCAGACAAGAATTTACAAGATCTTTAGTGTAGAATGTACTATAGGATTACCAGGGTAGCGATAGGGGGAAATTGGGATTGCAGAACAATGTAAAGCCATTCAAGTCTAGACGTGCATGATAGAATCTACAGGTGGCACTTGGAGAATTCAACCAGAATGGGAGCTCCTGAAAGTTGGCTGCCAAGTACTAATAAAGAAGACTGGAAGGTGCAAGCCCTCCACTGAATTTGCATCTCTGAAGTAAAGACAGCCTGATTAATTGACTTAAAGAAAGACTTGGACCGGAACAATGGTATAGACTGAAAAAGGTAAAGGAATTTGGGCAAACTATTAATTTTAACAGCATAAATGTTTCCTATAAGTCACAGAAGAAAGTTGGCCCCGACTCTAGAATTCAGTCTTCATCTGAGTGAGTAATGGGGCAAAGTTGGCAGAGAAGTGGTCAGGTAACATGCGAGTCAACCCCCTTGTTTGAAACACCCTAGAAAGTGGTTGAACCCCAAAAGTCCACAGAAAGGGGCTTAATGGCAATAGAGAAGAGTAGGGAGGACAGAGGGCAACCCTGTTCCAGTGCAAAGTAGTCAGAGTGAGTGTCATTTGTACAGACAATGGCCTGTGGAGATTCATACAAAAGCCCACCTCCTGAGCTGAATTTGTCACCAAATCCAAACTTTCTGAGAACAGCAAAAAGGTATTCCCATTGAATTCTATTAAAAGCCTTTGCTGAGTCCAGGGAGACCACAAGATCAGGGGAGTTTGAAAACGTTTTGGTATAGATAATATTAAACAAGTTTCGAATATAAAAAACTGAATGTCTACTGTTAATAAAACCTGTCTGTTCCTCTGACATGAGGGCTGGTAGGACTACCTCTAAATGTCTCACTAGCAACTTACTGAATGAAGAGCAGGCAGTGGGTTCTAAACATTGTTTACACAGCTCCATTAATGGCATCTGTGCGTATTGGTAGTCTAGATCAAGAATATCCTTGGAAAGGTTCTCCAGTTTGGCCCTACAGGTTCTTTAGGTGAGAGAGTTAGAGATAATCACACCTCTTACTTAGATAGACCTTAAGTAGTCTCGCAAGCCAGATGGCTCCTTCTGCATTCTTTGAATGGCTACAGTATAGACGTCTGGACAACTTCACGTGAAAATCTGAGCATGAGAGGGACCTGAACATTAACAATGAAAGAGAAGGAATGTCAGTGCCCTTCCGCTACAGCTTTCTAAAAAGCTGAGCGCAATTCCTGCCAAAGTTTATTAGCTCAGTATGGAGTTGTAAATGCTGTAAACATGTATATGTGGTATTATTTGTAAGACTAATTAAGCAATAAATGAAAAGAAATCCTGAAAAAGTTTCTGCCTTTCATACCCAAACTTTGTTATTGGTTGTAAAAGTTGCTCGTCTGAAGAGAACACTCACCAGAACAGTTTCTCTACTTCCGAATGTGCAGAAAACTAGCATTTCAAGCATCTCCCATAAGAGCAAGGGGGAAGTTAATTGGATAAGAGAAGAGAGTTGAGTCTGCAGCAAGGAGGAGTGCAAAAGTTTGCTGTTATAATTATTTAAAGTGACAATGGGCCATGGTCCAAAAAGAAATAATCAATAAGAGTACAGTACATGTGAGAAGAAAGCATACTCATTTGCCTGTGGATTCTGAAACCTCCAGGGGTCATAAACTTTGAAAAGGACTTAGACATGCTAGACGGAGACATAGTTCTGGGATTAGAGCAGTTCAAATTCAGATCAATAACAGAATCTGGTCTCCAGCAAGTATATTGTTTGGATTATTTTAAGTTTTTACATGACCAAGATATGAATTTAATAGTGGTGGGGCCACCTCCTAAACTGTGATCAACTTTAGGATTGTGGGTGTGGAATTTCTGAAAGAACATAGTTGGAAACTCATCTGGACCTGTAGCTTTGCTGCTTTGCATAGATTTCATAGACTCAACAATGACTTCAAGGCTTAGAGGGGAGTCAAGGCAGCATCAGTGCGAACCGTGGGAGCTTCGAAAGTCATTGGTGTCTGAAGTCAAATGTGTAAAGTGAGGAATAGAAAGAATTGAAGATGTAATTGACCCCCTTATTATCAGAAGTTAAGCTATTAGAAGTCTTTCATTTGTGGAATCAGATGAGTGTCATCATGGCAATCTAATTGGTGTGCAGCTATAGGGGCCAGAGCTGCATCAATGGTTGTTTTTTATCTGGACAGCAAGAGCAATCACAATATTCATGATTAAATGCGTTCGGAGGGTCACCAAAATGACCAGACGAGGTATCGTAGTAGTAGGTAGAAAGCCGGAATCGGCGCCATGACACTCTGGGTCAGTCAGAGGGGAGATGCTGCAACGGGTCGTTTTCACTTTAAAATGTGCAGCGTTTGAAAAAAAGGTTACTTAAAAACTAGTACATCAAATGTGCAATAGTAGAGTTTAGAATGTTATGTAAATATTTCAAAAAGTTAGCTAAAGTGAAGGAGCGTCATCCATGTGCGACTACTCCGCTCACATGCACAATCCGGATCCTGTGACAAGGTTATTGTGTCCAACATCTTACCCATCCTCCCCGGTTAGGGCTGTACCAATTTGCACCGCCCCGAGCCGACCCCCTGAGCATAGTCACAAATTCTGCCACCAGAATTCAATCCCTGGCCAATAATTTGTTTGTCTGGTGGGGGTCCTGCATGGCGTAGTGGGCATCGCAGGACAGTCTATGTCATGACAGTTAGTGGTTTGAGCCTGACTATGGGTTCTACAGCTTTCACCTGACCTCCAGAACGAGGTAGCGTAAATTGGCACATAGCACTGCCCGGGATTTAGGATAGACAAGTCGAATCATTTACCTTTCCACGTCACTCTCCAGCGACTCCTTGTGTGCAGATCGAGCACCCGTAAATTCAATCATGGAAGTATAGTTGGTGAGTGTAATTATACCGTGCATGATCTGACTAAAAGCTTCCATGTTGAATTAGGGTTAGTGGGAATTGGTAGGGGAGAAAAATGTGATAAAATTTGTTTGCCTAAACAGTGTCTATCATATTCTGAGGGTAAGACCATGTTGATAGACAACAACATTTGTCCCAAGCTCTTTTGTTTTTGCTTATTTTAACCAAGGATGCCAACACCATCCAAATTATTTCCACTTAATTATATTTGATGAGTACATTATATAAAAAAATTAAAAATACAAACAGGGTACCTCAACTTCTGTTAGTAATTAGACATACAGTAGACTCTTACTTACCTTGACTTTGCCATTTTGGCTCTTAGATTCACTCCTCAACCATTCCCTTCTGTAGGAGAAAATAAAAAAGATAAAGGTCTTCTGAATGAATCAAACACTCTTTATTGAAAACACTGAGAAGTTCAAAGGAATATGTTGGATTTTACCAACCTTGGAGCCGGCATCGCGACTCTTAGCTCTCAACTTGTTAACTTGGGACTCGGCAATGTCAGCCCTCTCTTCGGCTTCATCCAACTCATGTTGAAGCTTGCGAAACTTGGTCAAATTAGAATTTGCTTGTTCCTCCTGTTTAAAGAAAATATTATTCTTTATGTCTCCAAAGGTAAGAATAAATAATGAAAATTCACATGGTAACCTGGCACAACATCATACGGTAACACTTTTCATAGAACAAAAAAGTAAAATATACAAATAAAATAATATAAAAATTGTACAATAAGAGGTATCTGCTCCATCTATGTGGTAGATACTGTAGGGTCTACTCACAGCCTCCTCTGCAGTTCTCTTGTAGGATTTCACCTTCAGCTGCAGTTTATCCACCAGGTCCTGAAGACGTGACAAGTTCTTATGGTCCTCCTCCGTCTTCAGGGGAAAATACAGAGAAATATATTAATAGAACCTTTACAAGTCTGAAATGTTTTATTAGTTTACTTGGTACCTGGTATGTGAGCTCCTTGATGCGTCTCTCATATTTACGGACTCCTTTCACAGCATCACTGCTCTTTTTTAGCTCCACTTCCAATTCATTTTCTAGCTCCTTCACCTAAAAAATCATGATCAATGAAGATCATTTTTTACATAACATTTGATATGTGACCCCAATAAAAATATTTTCAAAATAAGCTAGTTCAATAGCAGTCACTTACTCTGGCCTCCAGCTTCTGGATCTGCTTCTTGCCACCTTTCATGGCGATCTGTTCAGCTTCATCCAGACGGTGCTGCAAGTCCTTGATGGTCTGCTCCATGTTCTTCTTCATGCGCTCCAGGTGACTACTGGTATCCTGCTCTTTCTTCAGCTCCTCTGCCATCATGGCAGCATCAGTTATGGCCTTCTTGGCCTTTTCCTCAGCGTTTCTGCACTCTTGCACAGCTTCTTCCACTTCAGTCTGAAGCTGGGACGTGTCACCCTCTAACTTCTTCTTCTGGTTCAGTAAGCTGGTGTTCTACATATGTACATGACAAATTGCCATTGATATAACTTGTACATACCTGAGTTAACAGACACTTAAGATAATAATTATCTACCACTCTTGTACCTGTGAGTGCAGCAGCTGAACTCTCTCGCTGACATCCAGCAGTTCCTGCTCTGCCAGCTTGCGTCCTCTCTCAGTCTGCTCCACCAGGGACCTCAGCTCATCCAGCTCAGCCTGCATCAGGTTGTTGCGTCTCTCCACAATGGCCATGTTCTCCTTCAGTTCATCATTACCACGCAGAGCATCATCCAGCTGGAGTTGAGAATCCTGTAGGGAAAATAATTAATGATGTTGTACTTTATCATTTTACTATGATGTAGAAATATCTTGGTTGAACCACACCCACAGAGCATTTTTTAGTTATTATTTCAATGATTACTGAAATCCCAGGCCAAAACTATGAGTTCTGACTTGTGTCCTTTTCTACATTAATATTGCTGGGTTTTTGTGACATTTCAAGAAATATTTTACCTTCAAATGGGCATGGAGACCCTTAAGTTGCTTCTGGGCCTCTGCTGCCTGCCTGTTAGCCTGGCTGAGCTGGATCTCCATCTCATTGAGATCTCCCTCCATCTTCTTCTTCAGCCTGAGAGCCTCATTCCTGCTGCGGGTCTCTGCCTCCAGGGAGCTCTGCAGGGTGTCCACCACTCTCTGCTGGTTCCTCTTGTTCATCTCCATCTCCTCATCCTTCTCCACCAGCTTCCTCTCAATGTCCGCTTTGACCTGGCTGAACTCCAGCTGAGCTCTCAGGATCTTTCCTTCCTCGTGCTCCAGGGAGGCCTATGAGAACAGTTTTGTGGGACAGTTGGAGTCTAATATTTTGGCAGTGGCACCCTTGCATGAGAATGTTGTCTTCCAAAATAAGTAGATAATGTATGTGCACACCAGAAAATCTTTTTTTAATCTCACCTCAGCTTCCTCTAGAGCAGTCTGTATCTCAACTTTTTCTTGCTCCAGCTGTTTCCGGATCTTTTCAAGCTCATGGATGCTCTTTCCTCCCTCAGCAAGTTGCTCAGTGAGGTCAGAAATTTCCTCTGTTGAAAAAACAATAAAAAAATAAACCAGGATCCTTTCTAAAAATGTATAGGCGTGACTTGTACACTATTAGAAAATGTATCCAAAGGAAGGGTACTTCATTTGTCCTCAAAAGGAGAACCCTTTAATGGATAAATAACCTTTTTTTAAGAGTGTAGCCCAACAATGCTTATTCCCTGACCTTGGAGGATCTTGTTCTCCCTCTTCATGGTCTCCAGATGATCCAGAGCCTCCTCATAAGAGTTCTTCAGTTTGAAGAGCTCAGTGCTCAGAGATCTGGCCTCCTTCTGGGAGCTCTCCAACTCAGCCTGAGACTCCTCAAACTTCTGCTTCCACTCAGCCAGGACCTGGAAATTATTCCCACAGGTTTTATTAAGGTGTTTAGGGATATATAACATATCACATACTATGGGATTGTCTGTTGTGCTTAAATACAAAAGGATTTGCCAGTTCTTAAAATTCTCCAGGGACCCACAGCCGTTTTATGTACAGTGCCTAACATCATGTACAGTGCCTAAAATTTCAACCTTTTGCCACATTTCAGGCTTCAAACATAAAGATATAAAACTGTATTTTTTTGTGAAGAAGCAACAACAAGTGGGACACAATCATGAAGTGGAACGTAATTCATTGGATATTTCAAACTTTAACAAAAAAAACGGACACATTTTATTAAAAAAAAAAATTATTTAACCCCTTTACTTTCAGTGCAGCAAACTCTCTCCAGAAGTTCAGTGAGGATCTCTGAATGATCCAATGTTGACCTAAATGACTAATGATGATAAATAGAATCCACCTGTGTGTAATCAAGTCTCTGAATAAATGCACCTGCTCTGTGATAGTCTCAGAGGTCCGTTGAAAGCACAGAGAGCATCATGAAGAACAAGGAACACACCAGGCAGGTCCGAGATACTGTTGTGGAGAAGTTTATAGCCGGATTTGGATACAGAAAGATTTCCCAAGCTTTAAACATCCCAAGGAGCACTGTGCAAGCGATAATATTGAAATGGAAGGAGTATCAGACCACTGCAAATCTACCAAGACCCGGCCGTCCCTCTAAACTTTCAGCTCATACAAGGAGAAGACTGATCAGAGATGCAGCTAAGAGGCCCATGATCACTCTGGATGAACTGCAGAGATCTACAGCTGAGGTGGGCGAGTCTGTCCTTAATTAGTCGTATACTGCACAAATCTGGCCATTATGGAAGAGTGGCAATAAGAAAGCCATTTCTGAAAGATATCCATAAAAAGGGTTGTTTAAAGTTTACCACAAGCCACATGGGAGACACACCAAACATGTGGAAGGTGCTCTGGTCAGATGAAACCAAAATCAAACTTTTTGGCAACAATGCAAATCGTTATGTTTGGCGTAAAAGCAACACAGCTCATTACCCTGAACACACCATCACCACTTTCAAACATGGTGGTGGCACCATCATGGTTTGGGCCTGCTTTTCTTCAGCAGGGACAGGGAAGATGGCTAAAATTGATGGGAAGATGGATGGAGCCAAATACAGGATCATTCTGGAAGAAAACCTGATGGAGTCTGCAAAAGACCTGAGACTGGGACGGAGATTTGTTTTCCAACAAGACAATGATCTGAAACATAAAGCAAAATATACAATGGAATGGTTCACAAATAAACATATATAGGTGTTAGAATGGCCAAGTCAAAGTCCAGACCTGAATCCAATCGAGAATCTGTGGAAAGAACTGAAAACTGCTGTTCACAAACGCTCACCATCCAACCTCACCGAGCTCAAGCTTTATTTGTTAAACAAGTTTGAAATATCCAATAAATTTTGTTCCCCTTCATGATTGTGTATATTGTTGATTCTTCACAAAAAATTACAGTTTCATATCTTTATGTTTGAAGCCTGAAATGTGGCAAAAGGTCGAAAAGTTCAAGGGAGCCGAATACTTTCGCAAGGCACTGTATTTGATGTATCCAAGAGCTAGCACACCTGAATGAAGTGTCAGGCCTTTGACTGCTTGATTCAGGTGAGCTGGTTCAGGGCAACTACGAAATTGTGAAATGGCTGCGGATCCATAGGATACTTTTAAGAACCTCTGCCATATATGGTATTTTTACCTTGTCAAAGTTTCTTTGCTTCTTGTCCAGAGCGGCAGCTGCTGCATTTGATCTCTCCACATCCACCATGAGATCTTCAATCTCATTCTGGAGTCTGTGTTTAGTCTTCTCCAGGGAGGAGCATTTAGCATTAACAGCTTCTACAGCTTCTTCTGCATCCTGCAGGCGCTGAGCTAGCTTCTTCCTGGATTGACCAAAAGTGGATGATTTTTGTATTTCCTAATGATTACGTTTCATCATTCATCATGCACTATTCTGTATTACTCAACTAAAGGTTAAAAGGGAATTGTGTAAGCATTAACACACAACAGACTGTGCCTTGCCAGGGAATAACCGCACACCTCAGCGGCTTAGAAGTGTGCGGTTATTCCCTGGCAAGGCACAGGCTGGAGTGTGTTAATGCTCCTATAAAACGGTTGCCAACATTTAATTTGTGAAAAATAATTTTTAAATAAGTATTTTAAGCATAACAATATGACGTGAGGCGTGTGGTTATCATCTAATATTAACGTACGCTCCACCACTCCTACTGTTGTCATGTTAGTACGCCACATAATACAAGTAGTTCCTACTAAACTAATAATTTACATAGTTTATAAAAGGTCTGAAAACCTGTGTAACTTTCTTTTCAATTTGAAGAATATGGCACACGTTTACATGTCTGTTTTAAATGATATTGTTTACGATTTCTAACTTTTAAGTTGATGCAGTCTCAATCCAGTCAACATCAGACACATGCTTAAATGCAGTCAGTATAGCCAACATCTGCTGATGTTCATTTACCTGGATTATCTATGTTGAATAAATCAAACTGTCCCATATTATAAATTTGTCTTGCATGTTGCTTCTACTAGTGCATTTCTCATTACCATTCAAAATGCTTTGAAATGTTGCACACATAAAACGATTGTCAGATGCATGACTTGCAGGATTAAACAGTTACCTAGCTATAGTAGCTACAGCAGTTGATGACTTTAAAGCTTTAAAGGATCTGAGTGAGTGATGAATTCTCAGGTCCATGTTGCAAGCATCTCCAAATGTCTCAGATTTTCACCTACATTTTATATATTTACATGCTGTGACAATACTAAATCCAAAGCATATTAAACTGTTCAATACACAAATTTCCAATTACAAAAATTGCTGTACTGCTCACATCATTTCACAACAATCCTGCAATTTTTCATCTTAACATAGCAGTTCTCACTACCACCACCACGGAGGCTATAAGTACACATTTTTAACAATTTAGAGGAATCAATGGCAAAAGTCTCACAAAAACAAGTGATACACTTTTATTTCACGTGACTTTGTTTGAAATTGAGGCTGGAAAATACCAGCAGCTTTTATTCA
Organism: Umbra pygmaea; assembly: GCA_016801145.1. Lineage (NCBI taxonomy): Eukaryota > Metazoa > Chordata > Actinopteri > Esociformes > Umbridae > Umbra > Umbra pygmaea. Next base: position 18,599 of record JACXGM010006646.1, on the reverse strand, counting down.
TTATGTTTGTTCAGTCATTTGTGTGTTATAACTTCAGAGGGAGGAAAGCGCCATACAGGTCCTTCTCAAGAAATTAGCATACTGTGATGAAGTTCATTATTTTCCATAATGTAATGATAAAAATGAAACTTTCATATATTTTAGATTCATTGCACACCAACTGAAATATTTCAGGTATTTATTGTTTTAATACTGATGATTTTGGCATACAGCTCATGAAATCAAAAATTCCTATCTCAAAGAATTAGCATATTTCATCTGACCAATAAAATAAGTGTTTGTAATACAAAAAAAGAAAAAGTCAACCTTCAAATAATTATGTTCAGTTATGCACTCAATACTTGGTCGGGAATCCTTTTGCAGAAATGACTGCTTCAATGCGACGTGGCATGGAGTCAATCAGCCTGTGGCACTGCTGAGGTGTGATGGAGGCCCAGGATGCTTCGATATCGGCCAACCTTAAGCTCATCCAGAGTGTTGGGTCTTGCGTCTCTCAACTTCCTCTTCACAATATCCCACAGATTCTCTATGGGGTTCAGGTCAGGAGAGTTGGCAGGCCAATTGAGCACAGTAATACCATGGTCAGTAAACCATTTACCAGTGGTTTTGGCACTGTGAGCAGGTGCCAGGTCGTGCTGAAAAATGAAATCTTCAGC
>JACXGM010006645.1:20385-32455 GCA_016801145.1 Umbra pygmaea | reverse complement strand
CCCCTGACTGATACACATGTACACAACCCCCTGACTGATACACATGTACACAACCCCCTAACTGATACACATGTACACAACCCCCTGACTGATACACATGTACACAACCCATGTCAATTTAAGACATTTTTAAAAACACAGGTCATAAAGGTTGCCCATAATTAAATTTTTAACTCCATGCCAGCAACCCTAGGAAATCATTTGGGTACCTCAGATATTTTTGAGAAAATGTTCATATTTAAATTTGATTGGGAGAAAATGATTGATGTGCTTTTACCCTAATATTACAAGCTGTCTTTGTGAACATATTAATGGATTTAAACTTATGTTCATCTTTATCAACATATACATGCCATGTAATGTACGATCCTGTAATATAAGAACCTTCACAGACAGATATTACAGATTAGTGTGCTCTAAAATATGCAGTATGTCTAGATTATGAAATAAAAATGTTTTATTAAGGTCTCCACACAGTTCAGTAGTCTAAGTCCTCACATCACAATTGCATCACGGTGTTCAGGGTTCATGTTGTGGTCGTGGCATTTAGATGATGCCCGTGGCTCAACCATGAGGCGACAGTTGTGCCCGAGGTGGACGGGGGCATAGTCGGACAAAGGTACCTTATCTCTTCACTCTCTAGCAACTCCTTGTGTAGGCTGGGTGCCTGTGAAGAAATCTTTTTGGTATAGTTGATAAATGTGTAGCCTTACAACATTTGTGTGAACTGAAGGCTTCCGTGTTGAATGAGCAGTGTGATAAGAAATGGATCGACTTCGTGACCAATGCTTGAAGGAAACATGTCATCAGCTCTGGAGTTACTGATGCAACAACGTCAAACAGGAATTGCATGATAAATTGTGATTACCCGATAAAAAATGCTGTTGAATAATGGTCCAAAAACGCATTTTGCTGCAATACCTATTTCCTACTGGTATATTAAACCAGGACTTTACAATTTGCTGAGCTATTGCAACTTCCCTTTGTATTAGCCTGCAGCAGAAACACTACCGGGAAGAGACGGGCCAACTCCTGAAACACGTCATTATTACTTTTTATACTTTAGAGCCACAATATAGTGCTTACTGTTCTTGATGGAATGCCCAAAAGTGACTTCTCACATGTAAACACTAGTCAGGGCGGGGTGCATTTAACGAGCAGGATGGGTTTGCCTACTACCTCTGCCCTGACGAGAATATATAATATATTAATAAATAGCAAGTGATATGGCCCTGAGGCACATCTTCCTTGCAGCGCGGATTGATAATACAGACTGGCCCAATCCAGATCAATTATCGGTTTGTGCTCAGTTTCTGTGAATTTTCTTACTAATTCTCTGCCTGAAGTGTACACCCATGAGGGAAAGTTACTCAACCAATAAGGAGAACTGTACCCATTGAGATGGATAGAGCACCGTAAAGATGGATAGATGACCCATCTGTGGGGAAATGCATTCTAGCATGGACATTGCCATTTACAGGCTATTCTATTTAAGAAGTTTCAAATAAGAATTTGTTTTTGTCAACTATGGTTTAATAATGGTTCAATAAAAATGAACAAACATCCAGGTCATCTGGATTGATCAGCGAAATGAAAGTGCCAGACAAAAGTGTTGGTAATTAGATCACTTTCGGCTTTATACTACAGACAACACACTTCAGCTGGTCGTATTGCCTCTTCAGTATGTTAGCCTTCTGGAATTACTAGTGCCCATGAAAATACTATTGTTAACAACAGAGAAATGTGTTGCACCATTAAATATTTTGAAAATGTGTATGCATCCAGCTTGTCTTTTCCAAACCTCCTATCAATAATCAGATGTTTACCCCAAAGTGTTGCATTTAATGACGAATCTCACCAGCCTCAATCAATGAGAAAATGTTTGAAGGAGAAGATAGTAGGGTACATGTTGTTTGAATATTTCATGAAATTTAAAGTCCCATCATTGTCCAAATTTAATAGATAATCTTGCTTATTCTAGGCTAGTTTAAGTTGCAGTATTGAGACTGAAATAGGCTGTGTTCTAGGAGATCAAATCAGCTGCATGCAACTGCCGACTGACAGATCTACAAATCGCCATGCATCATCAATATCAGCTTATTTTTATTTGTAGATATTTCTGTCAGAATTTTACTTGTGATCCATTGTAGTTTTTATCCTCTCAAACACGACTACCACAGAGATAGGATGTCTATGCAAGTCTCAGATGACCAAAGAGGAACATTAGAACTCAGAGGTCCATCAACCAGAATCAACCAGCAGGAAAAAGCACAGGAAGTAGCAATGGCATACTGCAGATACGGAATAGTTCCTGACATTTTGCATGTTTGTGAATTCCATTGGAGTGTGGGTAGGCTACATTTAAAACGGGAAGTGTTTAAAACAGGAAGTGTTTTCCAGAAAACCCCTATTAAACTTTTCAACAGCTTGTGTTAGTATGTTGGCATAATTGCCACATGATCCTCTTTATTAAAACAACCCAAAAAAAAAAAAGTTTCCTTTAAGATATTTTAAACTATTTCTAAACATGCCATAAACAAACAAAGTGTCAATGTGAATACAATGTAATTTTTGGATGTGAAAAGTTTCATGAACCATGACTTGCAATTTGTGGGCTTTGATGTAGTGAAAAGACATGTTGACCTTGTGTACACACAGCAGATCTGGAACAGCAGAAAGGTAAGGCTGCAGAGCAGATAAACCAAGTCTTTACTGACCTCTACTGGCCAAAATCCTGACTGCAACTTTCAGTGCAGAGCATAACTAAAGACCTTTCTCATAGTGATGGGCATTCGAGGCTTCAATACTGTTCTTCACAAACTCAGAATTTACTTTGCATAATAAAAGCTGTCACTGAAATTTGACACATTGTAATGTATTTAAAAAATAATTTTATTTTGGAAATTATAAATCTAACTGCTGCCAGCATAGTATATTGCTACTAGAAGAAAGCAAATTAAATCTTGAATGCCGATCATTAGCTTTTTGAAATTCATTGGAATGTGTCAAATATCAGTGATGGCTTTATTTTTTTCAAAGGAAAATCTAAGTTTGGGTTGACATCTTGATCCTGCTGCTTGAAGCACAGTAATGAAGCCTCGAATGCCCATCACTACTTTTTGATAGTGATGGGCAAACAAACATTAATTGCTGTTCTTCTAGCAGCAACATATGCTGGCAGCACTCAGAAATTTCTTTTTCAAAATAAATGCCATTGTTGGAATGCCTTGCAACGTGTTAAATTTTAATGTGGCTTTTATTTTGAAAAAGAAAATCTGAGTTAGTCCTGCCAGCATTATATCCTGCTGCTAGAAGAACAGCAAGGTTTGTTCGCCCATCACTACTTTCTGGTGATTGGGTAAAAATTATTTTTTTCATGTCTAAATTTGTTGGAGGCACACACAATTAAGCAGAAGTTATACCAGGTTCATAAAATGTTTGATTTGTCAACTTCTCTTTATATGGGCATGGAGTAAACCTACACAAAAACACACTTTCACTATAATACATACAGCTCTGGAAAACAAAATAAGAGATATTGTACATATGGATGGTTACAACGCATCAAACAAAGCAAACCTGCTTGAATTTTTGTGATTGAGAATTTTTGAGTGGCTTAGTCACCCAACATGAATGTGAAAGACTGGTGGTGAGCTACATAATTACTGTACAATTATGATTATTAAACCAAATATTGATTTATGAACTCTTCCTAAGTTAACACAGTATTCTTTTGTATGGTATGAACCTATTTTCTTTGCATTTTTTCGAGGTCTGACTGCACAGCATCTTTTGTGTTATTTTGACCAGTTTTCATTTTCTACAAATGCAGTAAATGTTCTGAATGACAGTATTTTCGATTGGAATTTCGGAAACATGTTGTCAAGCCATTTATGGAATAAAACAAAACTCTTGATTTCACCCGACGCATACCTGTCAATTATAAATCCAGAGACGCTGGTGATTTTGCAGTGGTCTGTCAATTTTTTTCCAAAGCTGTATTTTAGAGTAAGCTATTTTAAGTATGCAGCATATTAATACGGTTTGTCCTTGAGTGTGTGTGAAAGTAAAACCTGACAAATTTACATTCTTTTGGCAGGTCCCCACTAGGGAAGGTACTATTTCCAATTTAGGGCATAGGCTTAGGAAAAAAGTGATAATTTAGGTTACTTTTACGTTTTGGCATTACCAGACTGCCAATCAATTAACCAGAATCCAATTGAGCATATGTTTACTTTTAGAAGACTAGACTAAAAGCCTCAAAACTAAAGACTAGCTAGACTGCTGTATTGGCCTGGCTGAGCATCAGCAGGGAAGGAACTTAGCATGTCTACACTCAAAAACAAACCAAAAAAAATCCACCTTAACACAGACACTATAAAAATGTGTTCTCTGTGTACAAGCGAACTGGGTTTCACATGCAAGTACTGAGTCATTGTTTTGAAACAGGGTTTTCTCACCAAAACAAGAAAAAAAAATCCACTTTTGAAACGCTTTTCCCGCCAACACAATACCAAGTCAAAGAGGTGTTCATGTTACAACAGATCCTTCAGGCAGAGCCACTGGGAAACATTCTGTATTCATCCATTTGTTCAGACCTTTCCCCCCAACCCTTCGCCTCTATGGAATACAGTGCTGAGGTATTGGCACATTAACCACCCCCTCCCCCCAAAAGAGATTCCTTTCTATCCAGAACCATATGTTTGACCTGTGGTCCCAGTGAATGCAGCCATCTGCTCTATCCTCCAGATGATCTGTGTCTGTGTGAGAATGTGCCTGCCTTTGTACAAACTCACTGGGCGATGTGGGAGAATCCCCCCCCCCTCCCTCAAGCCCCACAATGGAGAACAGTTAGACATTTTAACCCTATCCCGGCCACGCCCTCAACAGCAGCCTCATCATCGCATTGTAAGGCTGACACGGGAATGATGAACTATATCAGTTTCTCATTCCTAAACGGCCAATTGAGATGCAATTCCTCCTTTGATTATACCCTGACTGCTTTTGTTGTTGCTGCGATGGCCCACGTATCTCATTGGAGATGTGCAATGAATCAAATGTGTATGAGAGGGACTTTTGAATATTATTCAAAAAACATTATACAATTTGAGTGATGGAAGCAGGAAGTGTATTCCTTGTGCTCAGTAGAGATATGATCAGCTGCCATAGGCATTCCAACATTATTGCAAGGCAGAAAAAGTGCAAAAGGGGTGTAAAGATTAGAGATGAAACAAAGCCACCCTATCTTGGTATGAAATCTGATCTGCTTGACTACCCCACCACAGACCACGTACACCCCCGCACTCTGAATAACAATGCAATAGGGGTATACTAGAGCACTTCTCAGCTACAGTAGCCCATAGATAATCTGTAGCCAGTGTTTTTAGTTGCTGAACACAGAAATAAAACATGTTCAGTAGCTGTGCTACTAAAGTATACAGCAGGAGTCACCTGAAAAGCAAAGGTTCAAAAGCCATGTGTGGCCCATTGCAATCTGAAGTTAGGATGGTCGCTAACTTTTTTTTTTAAGTAATAAAAATTAACAGAAGCCTCTAATATGGCATTACATATGCAACCGGTCTGGAAAGACTGCCTTGAATTTTCACTGGCTTCTGTTATAAATTGATCAGGAGAATTAACAATGGTTTTAAAAAAAAGTTTATTTCCAGTACAAAAAGAAAAAGAAAACCAATATATTAAACTTGATACAATCATTAAACAACTCAGTTCTATAAATACATTAAAATAAATTAAACAAAATTAATTTACTAAAGATCCTCCATTAACACTAAACAAACTTGAAACACGTTGGTCAAAAGGCATTTAAATACAATGGAATGCAAAAAGAGCATCCAATCTCCAAACTACCAACACATTTTAGAAACAAAACTATAATTTGATCTCCAACACTTTCTATAAGACACTACGATTCAAAAGGGTGAACCAGGGTGCAGTTAAGGTCCAACGTTTACAATTATTTTTCTGCTAATCAGAGAATACATCCTGGCTGCCACACAGGCAATACACACATTACCGTGGTGCATTTTCAGAACATCTAGATAAGAAACTTCAAAACCTATCTGCAAAAAAAAAAAAACACAGAAATGAGAAAACAATGAAATTCTCACAAGATGCCTCGCAGAGTCATGTTAGGAAACCAATTTAAGCTTTGATCTAAAATACAAAAAGTCATCAAGGTCCCCGCTGCAACTAGAATAAATTTGCTGTTTCAAAAGAATAAACCTGCAGAAAGATTTACAGGCTCTTCAGTCATCTAAAAACTAAAGGGGGGAGATCTGGGTCCAAGGTCAGTCAATAAGAAACAAGTGTACAATAAAGAGCCCTTGTCCAGTACATAAAATATCAACACTTAAGTCACCCAACTTTTGCAAGAGAAAAGGTTCCAACACTGCAGAGGTGCACTGTGTCCATCTTTGGCTTTTCATAAACATTTTAAGATTAATTTATTTCTTGTCAAACTGTCGTTTACATGACTAGTACATTTCATACAGCCGCAAGGGCCAGCAACGGAGGACGTCCGTCAATGGCACTGCTTAGAACATTTGTCCAAATCAATAGTGCAGGCCAACTGGCATCTTACTCTATTGTTGACTTGGACTCAAGGTATGTTTGACCAACTCTGGTAACTTTTCCAATTACTAATTTTACTTAGAATTTGGTTGGTATATTCCCAGAATAAGTGAATAAACAAGAAATCCATAATCCTCCAAGGGATTTTGGGAAAGCTGCTAGGTTTACTTTGTTTACTACTCTACTACAACCACAAACCTTAACCTTGATTGTATAACCCTAAGAGGTTAACGAAAGCACATTTGCGAGTCAATCAACTGCCCATACAATACAGTAGGTATACAATAGTATACAGTCATTATTCTAAAAAAACACATATTTTCCAATTAAATTCAATGGACAAAATGATAGTTACTGCGTGGTTTGGGTAGGTTGAGGAGACCGCCCTACTACAGGAAAAAGCTAGTGCTGCTGCAACCTTCATTTCCAAAGCCCTCATCAGGCACTGAGAGCTGGCTGAAGATAGGAAGGCGCCGACCAGACCCATCTGGACCAGAGTCAGACCCGCTCAGGCTGCTGGTGGAGCTGCCACACCCACCTTCGTGGTCAGAGAGCGAGGTGTACGAGAGGCTCCTGGCCCCCAGAGCAGGGCCACATGGCGGACTCTGACTCTGCTGCAGGCCGCACCCTTCTGAAAGCATACAGGGGTTCTGGGAGGAAGAAAACACAGGGGACAGGCCACAGTGGGAACATCCCGAATCCGGAGAGGGAAGAAACTGAGTCTGGGGATCACAGGGGTCTAGCTCAGAGTATGCACTGGAAAGCAGGTCTGTGACGTCAGCCGAAGGCACACGGAGGAACGGCTGTGGCAGGGAGGGGTCCAGGGCCCGCGACGGTGCAGACGGGAAGCCCGCAAAGCTGAAGCTCTGCCTCAAAAGCGGAGGCCGCCTGACGCGAGGCACCGGAGGGCAGGGCCTGGCGGGGCCCAGGTCGTCCTCGTTGTTGTGGACGAAGTGGCAGCGGATGCCGTAAGGGCAGAAGCCGACAGTGTGGAAGGTGCGGCAAGGCTCAGTCTTGTACTTGGGGTGTCGGTTGAGGTCGCGCAGCTCATCGAAGCCGTGGGCAAACTGGCACTTGCCACCGTACTTGCAGATGCCGCTCTCGGCAAAGGTGCGACAAAGCTCAGTCTTGTAGCGCGATGAGGTGGGGGAGCCAGAGGCGGAGCCGCCAGTTGGGGAGGCCGGGGGCTGCCTGGAATCTGTAGAGGACCACCCCAGTGTGGCTGTACTGGGCTCCACCATGCTGACCGAGCGCTCAGCCCAGAAAGACATCTTGTTCCATCTTGATGGGAGCGAGGCCTCTGCATGTTGCCCCCAGTGGTCGAGGAGTGTAGTCGCACTGTCCATGGAGTCAGTAGAAAGGCCAGAGCTGGAGGTGGAAAAGGGGGCCTGGGGCTTCTTGTAACCAACAGGTCTCAGTGGGTTGGCTAACTGTTTGGAGGTGTCTCTCAGGTCCAGGCTTAGAAGCTGCTGGACAAACATGAGAGAACTGTTAGACAGCTGACATTATAAAAAATAACATGGTTACACTGAGGTCCAACTGGAATTCAAATTCCATTTTCTTCCGTATCATGGGCCTCCTGGGAAGTTAGCACTAACTGTCTTGCTGAGTGAAAGATGTTTTTCAAATGGCTGTGTGATTTAATTTAGCAAACCTTTGTGCACTGCTCAGAATCAAGTCAAGTCAAGTCTATCTCTTAAAAGTTACTAATTTCTCTTCTGAACATTATCTGAAGCATTTCAAATAAAGGGCCAAACATTCTATTATTTTGCTAATAAGTCTAAGGAATTGGCCTTGCATGAAGGATACTTACAATTGCAACCAACTATTGTTTTTATTCAATCACCCAACTGCACCTAAGACACAGTTGTGTGAGCTATTCTTTGTGTGATTTTTTCCATTATAACTTCAGTGATCATAAGTAGTTGGCTCGTGTCCACCCTCACTTGTTGCCACTTCACACAAACACTTGGGGTTAACTTGACTATTGTATTGGGTTACAGAACTTTGCTAATGAGAGCCGTGACCTACATTAAAATCGATGAATGCAAATTTCACCAGAGATTTACAAGTACAGATAAGGAGACAACATAGTAGCTAAAGACAGAAAAAATAAAGTGTTATGTCTCACATGTCATGTCCAAGCAGACTAATGAGTTGATGTAACGAGTTTTAATAAAGCAATTTATACAGCGTTTTGAGAACTTTTAGTAATATTACCAGTTACGTAGCTACCTCAGTAGTTTCCTTTTAAATGGCACACATTATTGAAATGCACATGCATCTGAAATCAGCACTCCCAAACTGAGTTGTGCAAAAAGCTTCAAAGTCTGGAAATTACATAGCTAGTTCGTCTAGTTATCAAACTCATTAAGTGCAAAGTCACTAAGAGTTATTTATGATAATGTGCATTGACACTTACTGGGCACTTCCAACTGAAATCAAAATACGACAGAGCAAAGTCACTGATGTTTACCTTGGATTACTTATAATCGAAATCGATTGGTTGTCATTTTTTTAGTATATAGTAACCAAAAACAGTGCAACATCCCTGATCAGCAGCATTTCATCGGCTTTACATATAGTTATACTATATATCCAGACAATACTGAATTGTGCATCTGCTGTTTTGTCCATGCATCACTAATAGCTAAAGGAAACGCATCGTGAGCTGGCTAGCTAGCCATGTTGCATGATACAATATAGATATAAAATTACCTTGCACATAACCTCTTCCAAATCAATAAACTGGTTAAGCGCGTAAGATGGCATTTTTCTTGTCCTCTGGTTCCTTCTTAAGCAACGAAACAAACGGGCAAGCTTGTTAACGCCGGTTGACCAAAACTTTTGAAAGTTTTCGGTGCAAATTCCAAACTGTGTGCTGGCCCACGTGTGGTTTTAACGCTAGAGCCACACCCCCGTAACAACCCTCATTTTCCGCACTTATGCTCCGCCCACATGCATGACAAACAAGCACGAGGCCATGCTGATCTGACATTAGGGACCGTTCGCGGACTGATTGCGCAGTTACATGATGAAGATCGGCTGTTGGAGTATGGACAACATTTCAGACACTTTACGTTCTAAAAACGAATACATCATGGCGCAAAGTCATCCATGATTTATATGGAAGTGCATGACGTTTTCTGACACACATATTAACCGAGGCAATTCCAACAAATGCATGACACAAAACATTTCGGAATACATTCCAGGCTTCCACAGCAAGAACTCATTCAGGGAATCTAACAACTATTATGAATTGAATGCATAGTCAACCTGTAATGCCATTTAGAGGCAATCACGACCATCTGCTTTCTAGGTACAATGATTTTGGCCGCTCCCTTTTACATAGTATGTCTGTCTAGGTAATTTTTTTGTAAACCTTTTGCTAATAATGGGGGCCTAAAGATGACACGTGTTAGTGTGGCAGTAGTAGCCTAGTGGTTAAGAGTATTAAACATTAAAGTTTGCTGGTTCTAAACCCTGAGCCTATAGCCAAAAAAATAATAATTAGTGGAGTCTGTAGCCCACATTGTTTTCTTATCATATGTCATATCACACTGAGATATCATGGTCAAGACTCAAAAACAACCCCTTTGTCCACAGAGGATCTTGGATGTTCTGCTGATACTAGAACAAGCAGAGCCAAGCAGCAGTCACTGTGGCTACCCCACGGTCACCGTGAAGCATTTAGCAGACATAAACGACAGAACACTGGGGAAATGGCCTTTGATATGAGAGGCGGAAGGTGTTGAACTGTTTCACCTTAAGGCCCGAGATATAGACATTAAAGCCAAAGTTGCCTAGAGGTGACAGGACACATGCAGGGGTGATTTGTTAGTAGTCACACGTTGGGCACAGTCGAATGTGTGCTCTTTCATTTCAATATAGAGGGGTCAGGAATGGCTGAACGTCCAGAGAAGATCGTCAAAGGGACATTTGGTAGACAAGACTTAAGTGATCATTGATGTTCAATACTCAGTGGTGAATCAATTGTAGCTTTAGAGAAACTAATAAAGCAGGACCCTTCTCTATGTTTCCCTCATGTACAGAGTCAATGACAACTTGTTTGTGACCATATGGCCTCTCTATGCTATACTGAGCAGTGCACTAACAAGGTTCTCTCCTTTGTAGAAGGAAAAAAGAATGTACCATAAAGGATTGGTGGGAGTGGACATAGGACCACGCTAAGCCAAAGGGGCTTTAGGAGACTCGAGAGCACTTGGGTACAAGAAGACTTGGTTCTCATGTTCACACACTTCAGTCCGTTAAGGTGCATTATTTGGGTTTGAGAACATGCAGAAAGAGAGGCTTTATATTTGTTATTTCCAAAGTGCAATGTTTTTTACTCTCTGGGTAAGCAGCACATATTAATGAATGTCTCCTTGTAATGAATGTCTCCAGATGCAGTGTCCAAACTGGCTCACAATAATCACAAGTGAAATGGCATGTCCATTTACATGTAATGCCCTAAATTCAAACTAAACTATTAATTCCTAATGTCTACAATGGCAAGATTAACAATTACTGTTTTCTGGAAGGCAAGAATATAAAAAACTCAATAGTATTGGGATTAAATAAGTTCCACACTTTTAACCATTCAAACACCAACTTATTGTTCTAGTATTACAGAAAAACAACCCCTAATTGACGGAGGACAGAAAATCTCAAGGCTTAAGGGAACAGCCCTGACCGGTCCCCAGAATGCTGTAGAATAGATCATGTGGACCGTGACAATGTAAACAGAGCCCAGACCTGAAAACCAGTTAGACTGAAGACTGTCACCGTGAGGCAAACGTCCTGGGGTTGTTTGAGAAGAGCATTAAGAAATTCAGTATTTGATGCAGTGTCGTCAACAAGCTTGTGGTTTGGCGGAGGTAGATGTGCGTGCTTGGGAAGAGAGTACTTAATTGAATTGAATTACAACACCTTCGTTGTCTTCAAAAATGTTTTTGTTTTTTTATGATCCTTTTCTAGCACAGTTTTTTTGCCCATTCACTGTTAGAAAAATTGAATGCTCTAACTACTGAGTTGTTTTCTCACGTAGTTTCTCTTTAATGTATGAACACACTGTAAGTCACTCTGGTTAAGAGCATCTGCTAAATGACTAAAATGTAACAGAGGGTGGAGCGGTGGATTGGCATCAGAAGCAGCCAACTTTGGAGACTTTAAAACTCAACTGGGGAATCAGAACTTTAGTGCATAATGACGAGATGTTGTATAGGCTTTGCTTTAGCCTTGAGGAGGCGAAGGGGTGTGGTTTGACTGGAAGTGGCTGGGGGAGGGGTGTGGGGGGGATTGTTTAGGGTGAAGAGGGCGGGCCAAAGGACCCTCTAATCCTTAATCACAACAGTGTCAGGAGGCACCGTGAATCCCTGCTCTGAATGTCGTCGCCACCACTTTCATCACTCATTCCAATACTGAACCAGAGATCAGTGTGTGTGTGTGTGTGTGTGTGTGTGTGTGTGTGTGTGTG
>JACXGM010006645.1:0-20285 GCA_016801145.1 Umbra pygmaea | reverse complement strand
CATGCTCAATAAAAGCTTGTTGTCTTGCACATACATGTCAAACATACAAGGATATGAGAACAGCTTGTTGTCTTGAACGTACATGTCAAACATACAAGGATATGAGAACCTAAAACTGTGGTTAGCTTTGCTGGATGTGCAGTCAACCAATCCACCATGACTTAATCAAGAACCAAGCAAAATTTGATTAATAAATCATCAACCAAAGGCCAGTGCAAACAAGATTTAGATTGCAGGATAAATTACTTTTAGAGTCAAATGTAACATAATGTGGTTTGGAAAGTTTGAGTGTTGCATGGTGGTAAAATGTTATTCACACTGTTAAGGGAGGTCTAATAAAAGGACACCATTACAGTATCCCTGCCCCCACCAAAACTAAAAACAAAAGACTGACTTGTCAGGGGTTGCAATCCTCAAGCGTAGCATGAAAAGACTGCTTTACACTGTTCAGAGTTAAACATTGTCATGCTAATGTGTGATATTAAAGCATATGATATTGTGACACCAAACCAGATACATTGTTGTTTGAACTTCATGGAAATGTCAACCCATATTTAAATGGTAGGTATATTTAAAGGCAGTGTATACTGGTTAACTTGCCATGTGTCCTGCTGAATACAATTAACGAAAACTATTGTAATTGTTTTGGAGGTATACTCAACAAGTTTGGATTTTAAATAAAAACATTGTATCTTTGATGTTTTTTGTTTTTGTTTGTATAGTTGTGGTATATATGTATGGACTATCTATTAAAGATTAATTCCTGATTATTCATAATTATCAACCAATCATTAGAATTATATTATAGTATTATTTACAATAACAGGGCTTGCAGATCCTACATGATTAGAAAAAATTATCAACATTAGGACTTGCAGATTTTCTTCTTTTTCTTCAGCACTTAGGGCAATGTCCCCTTCGCTCCCATGGGGGACATTCGAACTTCAGACCACAAGGATGAGTATGCCCTTATTCCATTGCTGTACCTCTAACAACACATCCAGCAGCATCCATAAACAAACACAAATTGAACTTTTAGACTGTAATCTCATAGTAACATCCAGAGCCTTTTGTTTTGTTCTGATTAGTCAGAAAAGGAGAAAAATATGTTTCATAATATCATTATTTAAATAGGGAACTGTGCATTATGCATCAACTCTAATAGTAGACTTCAACTGTCAGGGGCCCACTACCTTCCTAATGAGAGCAGGAATATTTAATCTTTTGAAACAGGGTTACCGCCTCTAGCTTAAACCACTCTTCTAGCATAGCTGTCATGATCATGTGCCTTTACTGAGACAGTGGCTTGTTATGGTTGTTGGTTTACACCACAGGTAATCTGCTGTGATTTCATTTGCAGGTGAGGATATACACACCCCACTGCACTGATCCACCTCAGGGGGTGACATGCTGGGTGAAGAGAGTGTGGGGGGAGTGTAGTTTGGGGTACCGGAGTTGTCGGGTGTTAGTGTTATTACATCTCGCAGATATCGATGTGAAATTATACCTCTGTTCCCGGAACGATCGAGATCCAGCTTGTGCTCGTAAGTTAAAAGAACCTGAAGTAATTTTAGATCAGGTGGCATTCGATGACAAGATAGGTACATTATTACATCCGGTTGTAATATTCTAAGCGGTGTGTCTGAACACTATTACGTAAAGAGCGGAGCAGATGTGTGAATAAGAGTGTCTTCCAGAAAGTTCCCCAGGGGCTGCTAGGAGCAGGTGATACACCTCCACTTAAGACAGGCCAAAACAATCTCTCATCCTGAAGGGAGGTATTCACTCTGTCAAGGCAAATGACAGGTACGCCCTCCCCGCCGCAAACTCTTCTGCCCAGGGTGCTGGTGTGTGTGCATGTAGAAGGGTGTGTCTGTTTGTGAGTGTGTGACACAGGCCAGGCTGAGGGGAGATAGACTTAAGGCTGGAGTGGTAGTTTACTCAGCCTCTGTCCTAGAGCAGAGAAGAGTCTGGTTACCCTTACACAAACAAACAGCTTGACCGGGAGGTTAGGTCTCCAGAGAAACTCAACCATACAGGTTAAGGCCAGTGCACAAAGGAAGTTAATGAACAAAGGGGCGGTATTCAAACGCTTGTCCACAGGTGAAGGCTGAGTTATCAATTATTCTTATAAAGTCTGTTTTTGTCTACCATCCACCCGAGTCAATTAGATTCAGCACTAGGGAGGATGGAGAGAAGCCAGGCTGACTGGAATTCTCTGGTCAGATATAATTGAAAAAGCACATGAGACATTTGGAGCTTGAACTACTCAGCATGCTCTGTTTAAAAAAGTGGAGTTTTTGAAAGGGCAGCAGGGAATAGCAGGTCATGACTTTAAAGGGTCCAAATGGCATGTTTTTGGCAACCTGATACAAGGGTTCAGCCCAGTAGGTAAGGCTGAGTACACCAGGGCTAGAAAGGGCCCAAACACTTCCACACAATGTATCAGATAAAAAAAATATAACAACAAAAACACATATTGAGTAATGTGTGACTTTCTTCTTTTTTAAAACTGAAAGTCATTTTGCAACATGACCCGGCCGATTAACTCAAGTTGATATTTTAAATCTGAGGAGCCTCTAGGTGAATTTCATTTTAGCCTTGGTTTTAATATGTTGTCACCAGAGATGCCACAAGTTAGTGTAATATATTACTTTTCTGGGTTATGCTGAGTTCACAACTTTTGGGAAGTTCCTCAGTAAGAACCTGTTGACCAGGTAAAAGAAGTTCATAGCTTACCAGTGATCTATGAAAAAAAACATGACTACAGTGTAAAAAAAGGTTTTGACGAGAAATCCACTGTAAAATTTTACAGTATTTTACCTTCAATTGGAACAATGGGAAACATTCTAACATTACAGAACTTCTTTTACCTGGTAGTTAGGGTCGTACTGAGGAACTTCCCATAAGTTGAGAACTGAGCCCAACCCAGAAAAGTAATCTATTACACTAACTTGTGGCATCTTTGGTTGTCGTGCACTAGCTTCCCAAACCCTTCCTCAGAATGTAGAGGTAGAGTCGGAGCTGAGAAAACTTTTCTTTGAATCTTCTGACATGTGAGGGCCGAGGGAATGTTTCTTCATGTTCAAAATGTTTTCGGTTCGGGCCCCACAGGAAGGCCCTTGTGGCCTAAATGCAGTGCGCTTCGCCCCACCCCCTCCCGCAGGCCCTATCTTACCTCACATCAGGCAGATACGCTTTCAAAGCCTGCCCCTGCTGGCCTCCTTTATGACCAGCCTTTAATGGCCATTGAAAAGCATGGTAATCTGGGTGCATAATGGTTATAGAGGGAGGGAGGGAGCAAGGGAGGGAGGGAGGGAGGGAGGGGGAGAAAATAAAAAACATGGCCTGCTGTACAAAACCCCATTGAGGCAGCCAAGGGGTTAGGGGGGTTGGTTGCACAGCTATGACGGTGAAGGATTTTCTGAAGACACAGGAGTTATTTGGACTGCCGAACATCTGCTTGCAGTGAACAAGGCAAAGGCAAGCCCCCTCACGTCCCTTCCTCCCCCCACACCCCGTTCTTTCAGTCTTCAGCTCCTTCTCTTTCACCATGGCCATCCAATCATAATAAACTTCAGGGCTTGCTCTAATTAGGGATGGCCTGCCGGCTGAGGAGCGACTCACTGTGCATGCCTGAGCACAGTGATTGTGTTTTCCTCCTGTTGAACAAAGAGCGCACCATCACCGCCGCCACTCGGTAGAAGGCTCCTCTTCTAAAGGAGAGGCTGCAACTATGCGGCCTCATGCCAAGGGTCCGCGCGCAATTAGGGAAACAGAGTTTTAATGTTTCAAACGAATCACCGCTTTACTGGTTTCAGCACATTTCGGAAGACGGTACCACAGCATAGTTGCAGGTGTAGGGATATGCCAGAGTTTCAGCTGATGAACAATGCAGTCGGTAAAAAAGCACCAACTGTAATATCTCATAACTTAAAAGAAAGGGAAAGTCAGGAAAAATACAGACTCTATGTAAACAGGATATTAATTAATTGAAAGTTAATCGTGTTAAGAGCCAGGGTTTCCAACATACTCAGGATAACAGTGTTTGTGTGTGAGATGTTGGACGGTATGTCCACAAAACGTGTGTGTGTGTGTCTGTTGTGTGTATTTTGTGAGTGTGTGTATTTTGTGGGTGAGTGTGTGTATTTTGTGGGTGAGTGTGTGTATTTTGTGGGTGAGTGTGTGTATTTTGTGGGTGAGTGTGTGTATTTTGTGGGTGAGTGTGTGTATTTTGTGGGTGAGTGTGTGTATTTTGTGGGTGAGTGTGTATTTTGTGGGTGAGTGTGTGTATTTTGTGGGTGAGTGTGTGTATTTTGTGGGTGAGTGTGTGTATTTTGTGGGTAAATGTGCAAAGGGCTCTAAAGTGTACATTTGATAGGTAGTTAGTTTAACAGTCTGATGGCATGAGGATTTATTTGAGGTAGAAACATGAATATCCACATCTTGTTTTTTGAGATACATGATTAACTTTGTGGCCTCTTTGGAGATATATGAAAATTTACTTTTCTGATTTACTCTGTGGTGTATTTTGTTATTTGTATTATTTTATCCAGGTGGATTTCTGAGATTGTCTTTTGCTTTTTTGATACAGATTCAATTCTGACTAGGCTTGAAATGAATTCTAATCACAAAATTGTTTATTGAATAACTTCACTTCACCAGCAACACTTTGGAATTAAAAAATATGATGTTTCACTATCATAAAATAGATCTTCCTTTAAAATATACGTAGTATTAGTATGAATCTTGAAATGGAATTCCATTAATGTCAGTCAATATGAAAGAATGCATGATGGTATACTAATGGAATGTAAGATGCATACATATGCAAATTTCTCATAAACGCCTGTGACATGACTTTTGTGTGTTTCCTCTCACCCATCGCTCTTAATTGTTATGCTTTTCTAAAACATCCGCTCAGTGCTTGGTATTGTTGCAGTACAATGTCCATCCACCGGGAGTCCTAAGGGCTGATTCAAAGTGAAAATGTGGAGAGACAAACCAGGGTATGGCATTTGAGATGACCTTATCATTTAGTTCCCTGTTATCAGGGTAAGAGTCAAATGTCATACTGCCATTAGAAACACAGACTGTTCTTTCATAAAGACGTTTGACCATTTATTCAAGTTATTAGTGAGGGAGGAAGAGAGAAAAAGACAGACGGGCTCTGACATCTGTCTTTGTCCAAGTCCCAGAGTGCTGGAATTTCCTTGGATTTCAGCACTTTCTGTTTTTTTCATTCCGCCAGTATGACAGTTAAAAATATCTTAAAAAGCGAATAAACTTGAATACTGAGCCCAACTGGTGTGTTAAGGGCGAGGGTATACCCTAGAAACGGAGAAAACCCATCCCCCCACGACGTTGTGTTGCTTTACCCCAAACATTATGTAGCTTACTATTTGAACAACTCCAAAATCTAAAACAGGCCCATATCTCACCCTATCCTGTTGTTTATTCCTCCTTAAGGACACTTGACAAATAATCTGGTTACTGGGCTGATTTGTGGATCCTGAGGGTATGGAGAGATGTGACTGGAGATGGGGGAGGTATACTCTACACCCAAACCTCCAGCAAGCCCCCCAAGCAGAGGTAAGGCAGATGGACTCTGGATAAGAACACGTGGAGGTGATTAAAGCCTCAACAGGCCGCTAGCCAGCGAACCGTGTCCCAGGTTTCCAGGCCTTCATGTAAATCACTAGTGTATGGTCCCTCTGCATTATGTCAGATTGGTTGCAATAATGTGTTGTCCCTTTGTGTTGAGAGGTTGTCCCTTTGTGTTGAGAGTTTTGTTTTGATTCACATCCCTTTACTGGACTAGCAAGGTCCATATAGAATATACTTTTAGCTGCATGTACTGTTGAAAAAACTCTGTTTTAGGATAGAGACAAGATAATAACTGTTGCTGTAGAAGTGTAGTTATTTCATAAAGACTTGAAAAAAACACCCATGAGCAGACTAAGATAAATTCTATTGTATTCCATTTCAAGCTTCATATTGATACTATATCCGAAGGCTGTAACAGTATGCGTATTCGTAACCGTACCATAGAGTACGTACCATAGAGTACCATAGAATACGTACCATAGAGTACCATAGAGTACGTACCATAGAGTACGGGGTGCTACTCGCGGTTCGCACAACCGGAATACATTGAACATTAAATTATAGATAAATAAATGGCTAGCTACTGTATTTTTTATGCTTCTTCAATAAAATATACATCTGGCTATTTTGAGCCTTTGCCCACATTGTAATCAACATTGTAATGGTTGGCTTTTATCCAACTTTGTTAGAGTAACACAAGAAGGAAAGCTAGACCTACAATAGCGAATGGTGGTGATGCATCAGAATGGGAAAATCCTTTGCTTCATCCACATACAAAAGTAGACTCTAATATTGCTAAATGTCATTGTCTTGCCTGTTATTATTATTTATCTCAGACATGTTTAGAAAGTGTTCAAGATGATTAAACATGTGAAACAACCTTCCTGTGTTGGGAAAAAAATGTTTTCCTCATATGGAAAGTAAAAGCTTTTGCTATGGGGCAATGCATGTGCAAACTGTATGTTACAAATGCATCTTCTAAAATGTAGGTTCGCTTGCAGGCTTCACAATGTTACTTTGTCCATATAGTCATTCAGTTGCAGATGCAGTTGTGGAAACAAAATCCAATTTTCTCCTCAATGTATTTAAGCAGCCCTTATCAGCAGAATCTGACCAGGCAAAATAAATTACAAGAGCGATAAGTGTGTTTTTAGCTGCGGATATGCACCCATCTTTTGCCAATTAAAGTTAAAAACAACTTTTTTCAAAATTATTTGCACAGTACCGAAAACCTTCCCGTATCATGTCCCTCAAACCGCAATACGTATCTCACCGTGGGTTAGGCATACCGTTACACCCCTACTATATCCCAAATACATGTTTTAGATTTAAGATTTAAGACACATTTTGTGGTAAGAATTCATTTCAATCCTAGTCAGTATTTAGTCTGTTAATCAAAAAAGCAAAAGACAATCTCAGAAACCCACCTGGACAAAAGAATAAGAGTAAAAACACAGGAAAAATACATTTTGATTGGACACAGCATATCTGCAACATGGCCACAATGTTAATCATGTATCTCAGAAAACAAGATGTGACGTTTCATGTTTGTATCATCAGATAGAATCACAAAAATGGTATGGCAATTGTGTAAAAGATACTGTAGTAGTTTTTAAGGAAAAGCACTGTCATGATTGGATCTTAATACCCCCCCCAAAAATGTGACAAGACAAAAAGCCCACTTTGGGCATGTTATAGGTTCAACAGTGGACCTTTCTCCTTGCTTACCCTACACTAGAAAAACAGCCTTGCTCCTCTAACCAGCTGGGTCCCATTAGAACTAGCAAAATACACACAGGCTTAATTTAGCCCAACGCAGAGGCCCTGACACCCATCGGGCATGCCCAGCAGGTACCACCCGGGGGTCAGAGGTGACAACCTCCCCTTTGCCCCTTGACATGGCCTCTTCTCCACCGTTGGCCTCTCCACCTCCACCCTACCGTTCCATCCCTCATAACAGCAATCCTGTTGATTCAATTAAAGAAGAAGAACGCTGTGGCGCTTCCGCACAAAAGGAAAGCAAAAGGAATCGGCTAGAGCCGAAGACATGCACACAAATGTTCTGTAACCAGGGAGAGGCCAAATGGAACAGGGTGTGAAGGGGTGGGGGAAGAACTAGAGGTGAGGGGTGGACAAAGGGGCAATTCTGTTTTGGGGGTAGCCCATAGGATTCCGAGCAGGGATGACATATGGTGAGTCAGATGTGAAGGACTTTTGGGGTCGACTGGACACGAATGCACGGATTACCACTGACATGACATTTCATTAGGTAAACATTGAAGGATAAGCAAGAGTAACAAATTTTCTTCTTTGGGTTTGGGGAATGTGGCTGTGTCAGTTCCGTGACTAAAGGAGACCGGGTTTACAAAGTGTGAGCATCACATGTATACATAAAGTATACATATTTCTGATAACCTCATGTTAGGCTGATGTGTTTACACACATATATTTCTTAATGTGTTAGTATTACAATGGTTTTATGTAGATACATGTGATATAGATATGCTTTAGAGAAACATTTTTTTAAATGCGTAAACATGTGAAAATCTTAATTATCACATGCCACCTAAAAAGTGGGACACTATCCCAACCTATATTCTCTTTGGTTACTCTAGAAATAAGACAAAGGTGTTGTTTAAACTCTGCAACAGGAGTGATGGCATTCGAGGTCAAAAGACTTTTCTTGTTGGTGTCAAGTAGCAGATATTTAGAACGGGAGGCTAACTATCTGCGACATATGCAGATTGCTTCATAATTTTTGTATCATATTCCCCTGAAATTATTGAGTGTAATTATGCCTGCCAGTGATAATGTTTTCACCAGTAACACCTTTTTCCATAAGCTCTGTACATTGCAGTTGCTGGTGGTAGGAACACTTCTGAAAATGGAGGTTAACACACTCAGCAACATCTAGTTAGCTACTGTAGCTTTTGTGAACAGTTGACTGTCTATCTCAGTTTTATTGTTTGCATTCTACTTCCAAGACTTAACAGAAATAACAATAGCTTCCTCCCATGATGGTAGAGAAAACATGTTTAGAGTCGGGCAGACATACAGTATTTTTGGGAAAGTATCTTCATAACTGTATAAAGTAGAGTTAGTTTAAATATTTAGGATGTTATTTCCTTCTTCTTTGTAATAATGAATTGGTAATATTAAATTGTTTTAATTGTTTAAGTCCCTGATTCATTGCAGCAACCCCCAGTGAACGTATAGCTGATCTAAATCAATCTAATATAATCTCGGAAGTATAGTTGGTGAGTGTAATGAGCTGACTAAAGACTTGAATGGAGTTTAAGTTGTGGAGCTGCCGACAAGGCATGGTCAGTGGGAATTGGACAGGACCAATTGGGAGGAGAAAATAATGGGGGAAAAGACATTTCAATAGCTGATCCAGGTATGTCATGACATATCAGTAGTGGAAAATTGACATTTTGTCCATGTTCTATATACACTCACTGCCCACAACATTAGGTACACCATATTTGTACCGGGATGGACCTCCTTTTGCCTTCAGGACTGCCTTCATTCTTCGTATCATAGATACAACAAGGTGCTGGAGATATTCCTCAGAGATTTTGTTCCAAATTGACATTACTGCATCCGGCAGTTGCTGTAGATTTGTCGACTGCACATCCATGATGCAAATCATCCGTTCCACCAGATCAGAAATGTACTCAATTGAATTGAGATCTGGTGAGTGTGGAGGCCATTTAACTACAGTGAATAGGCAGTGAAAAAGGTGCGTTATCCTGCTGGAAGTAGCCATTAAAAGATGGGTATATTGTGGTCATAAAGGGATGGACATGGTCAGCAACAATACTCAGGTAGGCTGTGGCACTCAAACAATGCTCAATTGTTACTAAGGAGCCTAAAGTTTGCAAATAAAATATCCCCCACACCATTACACCACCACCACCAGTCTTAACTGTTGATACAAGGCAGGATGGATCTATGCTTTCATGTTGTTAACATCAAATTCTGACCATACCAGATGATTGTTGCAGCAGAAATCAAGACTCATTAGACCAGGGAATGTTTTTCCACATTTCTATTTTCAAATATTGGTTGACCCCTTCTAATTGTATCCTCAGTTTCCTGTTTTTTGCTGACAAGAGTGGTCTTCTGCTGCTGTAGCCCATCTGCTTCAAGGTTCAATGGGTTGTGCGTTCAGAGATGCTCTTCTGCAGACCTTGATTGTAACAAGTAGTTATTTGCCTTTCTATCAGCTTGAACCAGTTTGGCCATTCTTCTCTGTCCTTTGCCATCAACAAGGCATTTTCACCAAAGTAACTGCTGCTCACTTGATATTTTCTCTTTTTCAAACCATTCTCTGTAAACTCTAGAGATGGTTGTGTGGGAAAATCCCAGTAGATCAGCACTTTCTGAAATATTCAAACCAGCCTGTCTGGCACCAACACCCATGCCACATTCGAAGCCACATAAATCACGTTCTTCCCCTTTCTGATCCTTGGATTGATCACATCACCGGATTGTCTTGACAATGTCCACATGCTTATTGCATTGACTGGCTGCCACGTGATTGGCTGATTAGATAGTTGCATTAATGAGCAGTTGAACAGGTGTACCTAATGAAGTGGCCAGTTAATGTATGTTCCTCTATTTCCCAGAGCACCAGGAGAACCAATTAACATTGACAATTCTTTTTTTATTTCAATACTTGGAATATTGCTTTTAGTAAAATAAAATATTTTTACTGAAAGTAAAATGTATTTAAGAAATCACTAGAGAATATTGGGATTTCCTTGGCTTGAACACCAGAGAATAGTTATTTTAATTTTCCTCAACAAACAAACATTTCTTTTGTTTTGAATTTACATATAGTATAGTGATTTAGCAGTCACTCTTATCAACTTACAGTACTAACCCGGTCCCTCCATTCAAACATTAAGTGATGGGTTTATCCCAAAGGTTTGGAAAACCACCCACATAATGCCTCTACACAGGGACGGAGACACTAGTCACCTTGATGACTACCACCCAATTTCAAAATTGTCCTGTTTAGCTAAATTGTTGGAATCTCTGGTAGTTGCAGTTGCTTAGCTGAAAATCACATTTTGTATCATTATCAATCTGGCTTAAGACCAGGGCACAGCACTATTACAGCTAATAATGTAGTTGTTAATTATGTTGCTAAAACACTGGATGAAAAAGCATATTGTGTGGCTGTTTGCTTTGGATACAGTTGATCATTCTATTCTGAAGAAATTGACCTCACTTGGTTTGTCTAGGGACAGTTGCTTGTGGTTTAAGAATTATCTGACTGATAGAACCCAGACTAGAGAACTGAAAATGATGGTGTGGAATATAACTATCTTGCTGTTCAGAAGGGACTTCCACAAGGTTTGTTTTTAGGTCCTTTGTTGTTTACTCAATATTTAGGCACGGTGGCCTAGTGGATAGCACTGTGGCCTCACAGCAAGAAGGTTCTGGGTTTGAACCCCGGTCATCCCGGGCCTTTCTGTGTGGAGTTTGCATGTTCTCCCCGTGTCTGCGTGGGTTTCCTCCGGGTGCTCCGGTTTCCCCCACCATCAAAAACATGCAGGTTAGGTTCTCCAGTCAGTGCCCCTGACAAAGGCACTGGCTTAGATCTGGAGTTGGTCCCCGGGCGCCGTATATGGCTGCCCACTGCTCCCTTGAGGGATGGGTTAAATGCAGAGAATGAATTTCGCTACATGTATTTGTATGTGACAAATAATGTACCTTTACCTTTATATAAATCATATTTGTTACAATGTAAGGAACCGTAAATTGTGCTGTTTCATCCCTTGTGCAAACATTTGCTCTTCTCCCGTCAGATTTTCTTTCTACAACAAAACTCCCTTACAGATGTTTAGCTGGTGTTGAATGCAATTAAAACTAAATATTTTATTTTCTCTTCTATGTCCAGAAATCACTTATATGATCTTAAAAATATGTATGATCATATTATCAGTAATCTGAACCGTTCTGTCCTAGAATGTGTGTTCATTCAAATACAAGGAATTTCGATCGATTAATATTTGTAAATCTAAACAATCATGTTTGAATTGGTGAAAAAGCAGAGGATCAAAATATGTTTATTTTATAGAAACAAACTGTGCCTGCTTGAGCATAGAGTTGTAATTGTAGAAGCTACCTTCATGTTGGTGCTGGACATCAGCATCAGAGCTGAGACCCTTGATGCAGTCTATCACGCAGCTCTGCATTTAATTACCGGTGCACATTTCCACACTCATCATTCTCCAGAAGGGCCTCTAGACGGGCCAGACATTTGTTTACATTTTGTATACAATGCCATAATGCACAAACTGCCCTTTCTTTACCTAAAAATAAACTGGAAAATCATGCTCACAAGACTGGTTAGTGGTGGACATACCTTGGGAACATTCAGAGTAGTGGAAGCCTGCATTTTTCTACTCTGCCTCTAATTTTTGGAACACTTTGCAGAGAGACCTGAAGTTTGATGCTTTGGTTCCTTTAGGACACAAATCTACAGTATGATCAATTAGCTGTTTTCTGTTAAAGCTGCACTATGTAACTTTAAATTAATTTGTCATGTCAGCCCAAAATCTACCCAGATTAAATATATATATATATATATATATGTTTTTACTGAACACAGGAATAATACAGGTGGGTGATAGTGCTCACAAGACATACAGAAATGTTTCTGTCACTATGCCCAAAAGCATTTCTTAAGATATCATGATTAGTTATTAACTGCTCTCAGATCTCCTGTGCACACATGAGGGGCCTCATTTATCAAGAAGTGTTCCCATAACGACTGAACCTTCCATGTGCCAGGGTTCTCTTGGTATTTATACTTTTTTTACTTTATATTAGGGATTTACTTTATATTTAGGTATACAATATACCTTATTTCCAAAAATTTCAATTATAACTTTGTCTATAATATGCTTTATTTGCTAGTAAGATATTGTGAAATGTCAATTTTGCTTTTCTACAATATGCTAGTTCTTACTAGTCCTAAAACATAGTTTTTGTATTTCTTTTGTAGTTTTTGAAAAAGTTACTTAGTGCAGGTTTAATTGTAATAGTTAGTGGTAATTATGTTTTTTAAAATTGTTTTATATTTTAATTTCTTTGTACACAATGCCCAGCTGGTAAAGACCATGGTTCTCAGTCTGATTAAAAAACTAAATAGAATGAATGACCATGTAATTGCAAGCACCATTCCTAAGCATCGAATCCCAAATTTAGGCACCTGTCTAATATTGTTTTTAATGCATATTGCACATTTTCTGTTAATCCAATGAACCTCATTTCATTACCAAAATATTACTGTGTCCTTCAGTTATTTGATAGATCAAAATGAAATTGCTGATCCAAACACCCAATTATTTATAAATGAAACTTAAACCTTTGCATACGACTCTAGTTTTAGATTCAGAAGTCTCTTGACTACAAGATGAATCAATAAGATCAAACATTCAGAGATATTGATTTTCATATATTATGTCATCTAGAGGCCAAATATTTTGTATTTTATTAAGAATAAATGCATGTAAACCATGAAGAATGAGGCTGTGAAATCCATATTGGCATGGCCCCAAATCATGTGAACCAATGTGACAATGTTTGGGGGTGACACAACAAGAGTTGTACATATTTCTCACTATTTTCCCATATGTTTTTAAAAACCCAGCCATTTCCCCTTCCCAAAAATGATTGTTTGTGTGCAAGATGATGTCCTACCTGATTGCATATTTGTTATTTTGGAATTTTCACTTCCTGCTTCATGTCTGTAATGTCCAAATTTGAGCCGCAATATCTACGGCTCTGATGGACATATGTACGATTCGGGAGATCCATTTTAGTTTCAGATTGTCACTCTACAAAAAGTGCAAAAGCCTTCAAAAGTGAAAACGTATGCCACCCACTACATTACAAGTCATTTTGTCTATATATTGAAACAAAAAAGAAAAATCGTCTCGTTCCTAATGTCATGCTGAGTTATTTATTGAGTCACTTCAAATAAGTACATCTTCAATTACATCTTACTTACATTAAATAACTGTCCCTCAACTAAATGGGTACTACTCATTTTGAAAACCATGTAAAAAGTGAGAACTGCACCATTCTTGCCAATAGCTTAAAAAAGTATTGGCAAGTAAAAGAAATAATAAATGCCTCTGAAATTGAAGAAAAGAGAGCTACTAGAAAGTGTCTGATTTCAACCCATTTAGTGAGCCCTGAAAAACCCCAAACCTGCACGTTGTGCATGTTCTTCCGTGGCACCAGAATCATGTGCCGTAAGTAATCGGAGTCTGGGAGTTGAAAAAGTAGCACTTAAGGTGATTTAAAAGAAAGGTCCTATTCTATGAAGTGACTGTAATATAACCCCAACCCACTTTAGGCAAAAACAAACCTCCCAGTGGCATTCACACAGGGGTAGTAGTGCAGAATACAAGTCGAGTGGAGGTAAGGTTTATCACAAATGAAAAAAAAAAGAAAATAAATAGGATTTGTATAAACAGTACATTATTTGCGGTAGCACTATTAGTGTTTCATCTTGTGTCAATGCCAGACAAATCACATTGTTTTCATTGTTTTTAAAAAAAATTGTCAGTAGTTACTATGGTATAGTATAATTACAAACATTCCATAAGAGTCAAAGACTTTAATTGAGAATTACATTAAGTTTATGCAAAGAGTCAATATTTGCATTGTTGACCCTTCTTATTCAAAACGTCTGCAATCCGCCCTGGCATGCAGTCAATAACGTCTGGGCCACATCCTGACTGATGGCAGCCCATTCTTGCATGATCAATGTTTGAAGTTTGTCAGAATTTGTGGGTTTTTGTTTGTCCACCCGCCTCTTGAGGATCGACCACAAGTTCTCAATGGAATTAATGGCTGCTGAGTTTCCTGGCCATGGACCAAATAATCTGATGTTTTGTTCCACAAGCCACTTAGTTATCATATGTGCCTTATGGCAAGGTGCTCCATCATGCTGGAAAAAGCATTGGTCATCACCAAACTGTACTTGGATGGTTGGGAGAATTTGCTCTCAGAGGATATGTTGGTACCATTCGTTAGTCATGGCTGTGTTCTAAGGCAGAAGCAACTCCACACATGAATGGGCTCAGGATGATGGTAGCGCTCATCTTGTCTTCTCCAGAGGTGTTTTCCAGAAGGCCCAAACAATCAGAAAGGGGATACATAGGAGAAAATGACTTTAACCAAGTACTCAGCAGTCCAATCCCTAAACCTTTTGCAGAATATCAGTCTGTCCCTGATGTTTTGCCTTTCTTGACACCAGCCCTTACTCCAAAAGTCTTTGCCTCACTGTGTGTGCAGATGTACTCATACCTGCCTGCTGCCATTCCTGAGCAAGCTCTGTACTGGTGGTGCCCCAATCTCAATCAACTTTAGGGGACACTCCTGGCACTTGCTGGACTTTCTTGGGAACCCTGATGCCTTCTTCATGACAATTGAACCTCTCTCCTGGAAGTTCTTCATGATTCAATAAATGGTTGATTTAGGTGAAATCTTACTAGCAGCAATATCCTTGCCTTTGAAAACCTTTTTGTCCAAAGCAATGATGACGATACCTGTTTCCTTGCAGGTAACCATGGTTGACAGAAGAAGAACAATGATTTAATCTTTTATTTATCTTTTATGGATATGATGCTTATTATGTAAGGTGCTTGAAACAGTGTCATTTCTTCTTGTATTTTGTTCCAGATTAGCCACTTGATTTTCCAGGTGCATAATCCGCTTTTCTTTCTTGTTGTTTTGTAGCCCTAAAGCCTTCATTTCTTCCACCAAGCTCATGATTGTCTTCTGCTGTTGAAACCTCCTCTGTCAGCATATTAAGCATTTGCTTAATCTCGTCAACCTCCTCGGCTTGTGCTGGGTTCTTTTTCGGTGTTGTAGCTTATTGTTATGGTTAGTGTCAAAGCATTCAAATCAAGAGTATGTTCCGAAGTTAATGCGTTAACCAAACACCTCCAGTAGCCCGATAAAACAATACTCTCTGAGAATGTCTAGTCTTCAAATTATAATTTCTCTCAAAAATATTTGAAAATTTGGTCGCCCAGCAACTCAGTGCATTCCTGAAGACTAATAATACTTACAAAAAGCTCCAGTCTGGGTTTAGACCCTATGATACTGAGACTGAAGGTGATAAACGACCTCCCAGTTTCATCCAACCAGAGCTGTGCTTCTGTTCTTGTTCTTCTGGATCTTAGTTCTGCCTTCGATATCATTGACCACAACATTCTTTTAGACCAGGGGTGGGCAAATTACGGCTCTCAAGATTTAAACCCTACACAGTCTCCCGACACTCTAGAGTGTCAAGCGTGATTGTATCACGATTATCTCACGAAGTGTAACTAAAGCTTGGTACTGTGACAGACTTTTCAATGCTCCACTGAGTTCAGTGAAGTGAATACAAGTGGTGATTCCAGATTGTGTCCGTGTTTCATTTCCATAAAATCATACTAACTACCAACCCAAAAATTACTCGTTTACAGTACCGTTGGAAAGACGAAGATCAGATGAAAAGAATGAGTGGTGGCTCATCCATGTGGGTTTCTCACAGCCGCAGCTATCGCGCTTCGAAGTCAATCATGTTTTTTTTACTTTCACCTTTTTTACTAAACACATTACAGACAGGAATTAAGAAGTGAAAATGACAAAATTGCAACTCTGCAATGATGTAGGACATCATCCTGCACAATACCAACATGGTACCAATATGGTTGGAAAGAGGGGGTTCTGCTAAAAAAAAATGCCAATGCAAATAATGAGGAGTGGTTCGTCCTTGTGGATTCATGACAGCCGGAGATATCGCATCTCAAAGTTGGGTACTTTCACTGATTATATTTTGGTTAACTAAAAATATTACAGACAGAATACATCATGGAACAAACATCAGGAAGTGAAAATGACAAAATAACATTTCTGCAAGGAGGTAGGACATCACCCTGCACTAAAACAGGTTATTTTTGGGGGGGTTCAGGATAGCTCTTTTTTAATGTATAGGGAAATAGTAAATATATGTAGGCTACTGTACATATATTTTTTAATTTACTTAATTATATGTCCCCCAAATTCAGTCATACTGGTTCTCAACCTGGGGGCATGCCAATTTGGATTTTACAGTGATGTTCATCATGGTTTACAAGTACTTTACAATAATTGACTAAAAATTAAACATACAATTTTGTATTTTTTGGCTTTATATGACATCATGCATGAAAATTGTCACAAAAGTTTGGGTTTGATTTATTCTTGTAGCCAAGAGTCAACATGGGGTAAAACAAGTCTATAATTTCCATATGCGCTGTTGTCTTGATTTGCTGGTGTCTGTGAGTATGCTAAATAGACTTGAAACAAACAGTAGTGATTGAATTCTCAGAAGTCAATCAAGGAAATGGTGTTATAAAACAAACCATTTATTTTCTGTATAGGAATTTGGGGTTTTCATTAACTGTATGCCAAAATCATCAGTATTTAAACAATAAATGACCTGAAATATTTCAGTTGGTGTGCAATGAATCTAAAATATATGAAAGTTTAATTTTTATCATTACATTATGGAAAATAATGAACTTTATCACAATATGCTAATTTCTTGAGAAGGACCTGTATATGCTGCCTCTTGGTGATGTCATCCAGAAACACAATGTTAACTTTCAATGCTAGGCTGATAACAAACAGCTGTACATTTCAATGAAAAAGGGAGAACCCCCAAAATTGTACACCCTGGAAGCCTGTGTTTTGGATATAAAGAATTGGATGACAGAACATTATTTACTTCTAAACTCTGAAAAAACAGAAATGCTAAGTTTAGGTCCCAAGAAAGAGACCTGTTATCAAATCTGGCAATGAACATAGATGGTTGTACAGTTATATCAGAAAAAAACTGTAAAAGACCTTGGTGTTACACTAAACCCAGATGTCTCTTTTGACAAACATGTAAATGTCAAGAGCAGCTTTTTTATCTCCAGAACATTGCAAAAATGTGAAACTTTCTGTCAAGGAATAGAAATGTTAATCCATGCTTTTGTTACTTCAAGATTGGATTATTGTAATGCTCTCTTTTCTGGCTACACAGACAAAACCCCCAAACAATTTAAATTAGTGCTTAACACAGCCGCCAGAATTCTGACTAGAACCGAAACATTTGAACATATTACCCCAATTCTAGCCTCTCTACACTGGCTGCACATTAAGGCCTCCAAAGCACTATATGGACTTTACCCTACTTATCTGTCTAATTTGGTGCTGCCATACATACTTTCATGTACATTACATTCACAAGGTGCCGGCCTTCTTACTGTTTCTAAACTTTGTAAACAAACAGCTGGAGGAAGGGCTTTCTCAAATAGATCTCCAATGTTCTGGAATGATCTCCCAACCCATGCCAGAGATGCAGACTCAATCTCAACATTTAAGTCTATGCTGAAGACTGATCTCACTCCAACGCGAGTTGGACTATTGGAGAGTATGTGGACTATACTCTACCCTCTCAGGTGGCGTGGTCTTGGCAATGTGGGTGGGTCTGAATCATGCCTGTTTTCTCCTGTCCACGGTTTTCTCCAGTCCTCCCCTGTCTTAGCCCCATATGTTATGCTGCAATAGTTTATGTGCCGGGGGACTAGGTTCTTTCTGTCCTTTCTCAGTCCCCACTTAAATGTAATTGATATGTCACAGGGGACGAGAGGCAGTTTATATATTTATTTTGGGGTCAGAGTTGAACCAAGGTACTAGACCCAAGGTACGCCCACTCTAATGTTTCTGATATTATGTTCATCCAAGGAGGACCCAAACACTTAAAATATGCGACAGGACCATGTGGCCTGATGACTCCTTCCTGTCCCCGTCCTGTGCCCACCCCGCTGTGCTGGTGCCCACGTCACTGCTGTCGGGGATCACGTTTCCACCTGGTGACTGAAGCTGTACATCTCCAGAGAGCGTTACGTTCTGAACTGTGTTAATGCTACATAAAGACTATGGTCACAGCCCACTTATTCCTATCTTCATTTTTTTTACAATAATTGAACACTGATAAATGATGTGACCTTATTACAATGGGCTGTTTACCTTCAGATCCCCCACTCAGTACTGCCAGAAGAGGACGGGCCACCCCCTTGAGTCTGGCCTCTCTAGGTTTCTTCCTAGGTCCCACCTTCTAGGGAGTTTTTCCTAGCCACTCTGCATTACTTGTGTTGCTTGCTCTTGGGGGTCTCGGGCCGGGTGTCTGTCAAAGCACTTTGTGACAACTGCTGTTGTGAAAAGGGCTTTATAAAATAAATTAGATTGATTGATTATGCTTCTTAACTGGACAGATTGATATCCCTGATGAATTATTGACTTGGTGATACTGTGCTCTGATGATTGCCTGTTCCCTTAATTTTTTGGAGCCGTGTATTCATAAAGCCTGAAGTGGCCTAAAAACTGGAACATGTCTTTTGTCCAGCATCAGAATACATTTCTTCTGAAGTACCAAACTAACCCTAGTACACACAATATTTTCCTCAGCTCAGTGGTCAGGTAGCAACCACTCTCCCCCTTAAAAGAGCTGACTTCCTATCCCTTGATACCCTCCTATGGTTTCTGCCTTTCTTTTAATCAATAGGAGGAGGAGTTATCTGGGGGAAGTGGCTACCCATAAGCTCAACAAAAAAACAAAAAAACTGTAATCCTTTCATTAACCGCAAAAAGCAGAAAAAAACGTCTTTAGACGTCCTGGTATTGTAGCCAGATTTCCTCTCTCACACACAAAGAAGTGGTCATATCTCCCCTTTGAGGCAAGAGTGGTAAATTAAAAGTTATTTTCTTGGAGATATGCGCTCCAGGCTTACTTATCAAGCATTCCCTCATTCCAACCTTCTGGGAGATTTATAGGAGAAACAATGGTTGGAAAGTTCTTTCCCTCATCTGGAGAGCACAAACGTCAAATAGTTTTGAGGTGAACTTAAGAGCATTGAAGGTGGTTATAGCCTGCTACGCTACAAACAGGATAACACACTTAAGCTTTTTCAAGCACATAAATCTGTCTGCATGCCATAAACAAAGTTTCTCCTCAACCCTTGTAGCTTTCAAAAGGTTGAGCTAAACAAAGTGAAACGGTTAAAACCCTGAATACAATTGCTTGAATATTTACGTAAAATTAAATAAACTTGCAGCTTTTTACATGCTGTACTGGCAGAGTAGACTGAATACAGCGATCTGCAATTATGAGGGAGAGAACCTTCTCTACATTTCTCTATTGCCACTAGCAGAGTGGATTCTTGAGAGAACTTGTGACAGCAACTTAAATCAGTAAAGCCAGCAGCTATGGGGTGGTGGGTGTAGGGGAAGGACCTGCCTTTGTGTCAGAAGTGTTTCACATTCACTACCCAGCTGCAGCTGGTTTCCAGGATCCAGTTCCCATGCTTAGATTAAATCTTCCAAACGCTGGCGATAAATGAGAGTGTGCGAGGAGGATGCTGATGGAGTGGGGAGTAGGGCTGAACGATTTTGGAAAATAATCTAATTGCGATTTTTGTCACCAAAATTGCGATTGCGATTCGATATGCGATTATAATGACTGTTATAATGACATGAGGTGATGCATGAATTGATGAATACATTTTTTATTTAACTACTTCAATCATAATAGTATATTTGAACTTCCAAACCAATCTTGTAAATATCAGAAC